>VZTO01001494.1:726-13187 GCA_013400615.1 Syrrhaptes paradoxus
TTTTTTTTTTTTTTTTTTTTTTTTTTGTGTCCTTATTTATTCTGAGTAATGCCTGACACATGCTTATTTCATGCTTCGTACCGATGTATTTCAACGAAAGGCAAACATAAAGAATGAAACCAATACAGTTTTAATGGATCAAATACCATCCTACTAAAAAACCACAATTTTAGAATCAACATTTTTATTGAAACAGGCTTTCATTCAGAGCAAAGCATCCTACCGAAACCCAACGTTTTTTCAAACTCATGTCCAACAGTCTCTTTTATTTTCCCATCTCAAACAGGTAATTTTCCAATCAGACCTATTATACCAAATCAATTGACATTTACCAAAAATATATAATTACAAGAATTAGCCCAAACCAGCGTATTTTTTTAATCCTTCGCCTGTTAACTCAAACCACACAGATCTGCGAGGAGGAATTCTTTCGGAGATGGATGGAAATGTATTCCAAACAATGCATTCTTATTCAAATTCTTATACATTTTAATCAAAAAAATCTTGTATTATCTGCAACCAATATCTCCGAAGCCAGCCCGTTCTATTTTGCTGCTTTTCGCGAACCCCCCGGATGATATGGAATTAATAGAGGGTGCGTACCCAACGCGGTGCCTAATGACTTTGATATAACAACATGAGCGAGTTATTTTCAATGTATATATATATAACTGATGGCTGTATTGCTGATATTTACCAAACCAAAACATATTTTTATTGAAAACAGGAGGGGTACCCAGCAAGGACTGGCTGTGCATGGCTGAAGGGGTTCAGGGTGGGGACCAAAGGGGGGTTCTCCCACCCTCCCAACGTCTCCCATCCCATGCAGCACATGGGACGGCGACAGCATCTTTGCGTTGGAGACTCCCACGTGCTGTTATCCCCTCCGTAACCTCCAGAAAAACCACAAACATGCGAGTTTCTATGGCCACAGCTTGTATGGGAAACTTCTCTGGGCCCATCTCCATGGATGGTTGGGAACCTCCTCCCAGCTGCAGGCCAGCGGAGATCCACCTGCCCGGGGCCGGCGCTGGCCCTGATGGATCCTCTCCATCCCCGAGATGTTGACAGGAGTTATGTCTGCTCTTGGCTTGCATGGCTCTTGGCTCAAAGACCGGCTCTCTGTTCTCCAGGGTGTCATGGAGCTTTTCTCCATGCTGCCTCTAGCTCCAGCCAAGCTTCCTTGCATGTGGATGAACCAAATTCCTGAATTCTCTACTCAAGAAGGTCTCAACAGACTCTTGGAAAGCATCAACAAACTGTTCCTGTCCTAGGTAGATTCACGCCACGTGATATGTCCCCTTGGCCACCAGCCTTGTCCTGCCTGGGGCTGCGATTCCAGCCCATGGTTCCCACGGTCGCATGGATCTCACCTGACCTTGGCGGCCGTCCCAGCGTGAAATATTGGGGCTGATCTAGCGCAGGAAAGAATGGTGCCTCCTCTGGGCAGGTCCTCTGCTCTTCCCGTAGCTTGGGTCACCCTTGGGAGATGCTGCTCTTCCTCCAGGGCTACCAGACAGAGCAGCCCTGGCAACATTCAGGTATTTCAGCAGGATTAGGTATTAATTTTCTCCTAAATTCTCTATAATTGTATTTTATTAAAACTTTTACAAGGGGGGAGAGAGAGAGGGTGTTCTTGCTCCATCCCAAATGGGCGCCAATAAAACCTTTATACCCTACCGCAGTCTCAGGTACTCCACGTTTGCAAAGAAAAATACCTTATGCAGAGAAATTTCTATTTTTATTTAAAATATATATATTAGAGAAAGGATATTAAACTTTATTGGCGCCGTATTTCCTACCCCTCTCCCTCACAAAGCCAACTTTCCCAAGTATCGCACACCGAGCGTACAGCCCTGACAGGGAGGAAAGAGGGACATTAAACCTTTAGGTGAACGTGGGGATCTCTGAGAGCACTCCCAATAATTTTTACTGTGAAAGTAATACCCTGATTTTCAGGTCTTAGGAACTGAGCCGGGTTTAGAAGCGAGCAACCCCTGGTCCAAGGGGCTGGGAAGACCATGCTGGGAAGGTCATATCCCTCGGAAGGCGATGGGACTTGCCAAAGTGCCAGACGATGACTCTTGGTTGAAACTGGCCAAGAATCCAATCTGCCCTTCTGGTCTTTATTGGGAAAATTTGTTTACAGCCGTATACTGGGCAAGGGGAGCCTGTGCAGCCCTTCTGCAGCACTTATTCACACAAAGCTTTAATATTTGATAATGTTATTTAATAAAATCTGTTACAAGGCTCTTAAATAACTCTTTATGACCCTTTTATGATTTATGTCACGACACATAACCTCGGGTGTATATATTTCATGTTATTACAGATGTGTAAACTGATATTAATTGTACACATTTTCCCCTGAAGTATAAGAACTGATTTTTTTCTCTTTTTCCCTTGGCTATATAACTAGACGTATAATAATTTCTACAGAAGGTAAACCCAGCACATATAGCGAAAAAAAAATGGATGAAAAATGTTTGTGCAGCTCTGCCTTTCATTTTAAATGAATATAAATGTTCGTATATGTCATAAATTTAAGCTGCAAGTAAATTACTGCCAAGTTCTGAGCCCATCTCGTGTTTGAATCCTGGAGTAAAATAGAAAACATTTGTTGAATCAGTCTGCTGAAAGCAGCAAGGAAATGATGTAATGTTTGTGAAATATGCAGTTTTGATACAATCCAATTAGCACTCGCGGGTGCTCTCGCGCAGGCTGGCGGCAGGTTTGCTGGGGGGACCGATGGCTGTGCTGGCCCAGGAACCGTGCCCCCAAATGCTCCTCAAGACCCCCAGCCTCAGACCCACTGCCCAGGGTTTCCCAGTAGGTCAAGGCGAATGGGGGAGAAACCCTTCGACACAAATCCATGTTTCCAAGGGGAACTTTCAGCAAGAACTCCTAAATTTTTCCTTTTTTTTTTTTTTTTCCCCAGCAAAACGAGGTCAGGACATGCTGTAACGTCCCAAAGTAGAACCCCAGCACCAGGCACTGCACCCCAGCTTTCTGAGCCTGCGGGATTTCCCACCCCAAAATCCATCTCTGCAAAAGAAAACCCCCATCTGAGGAAGTCGCAGCATCAAAAAGAAGGAAAACAAAGCCAAGATACCTTCAAATGCGATTTACAAAACGTTTCAGCATCTGGAACAAGGGACATTAGTTTTGATTATTTCCTTATGATATTTATTCAATTTGTTATACTAAAGACTACTATTGTTTCCTCTTCTATCTCTCCCTCGCTCTGTTCTTCTCTTTCATCCCCACATTTCTCTTCATTTGTCAAGCACCGCTAAGGAAAAAAAAGAAATCAGCAGCTAGAAAAAAAAAAAAAGATTGAAACATGTCATCAATGCGGCCTTTTTGGTTTATGGCGTTAAATGAACTGCCTGCCCAGGCAGGAAAAATAAAACAAGTATTTAAAGTCTGACATTATAACAACCGAAAGCGAGCCGAGCCAATACACCCACAGCTCCGCTAATGACGGTGTAACGCTGCCGATGGATGCGCAGGCGTGTCGGCTGCATCGGGGCTGTGAGCTGGCGTGAAGTTGAGTTGAACACATGTTAAATATTGAATTAAATTAAAAAAAAAAATACCCCATGCTCAGATGGCACAGGGACACGAGGCTCACTTGAAGCTTTACAAACCAAATCTGGAGAAATCAGCCCCGGAGATGCCGGCAGATGTTCTCAGCAGCTGGGTCCAGTGACCCCTAGTCGTGGTCCCCACCCTGTGTGAGGACAACTGTGTTGTCCCGTCGGCCAAGAGCGCTTCCATCGCCCACCAACGTGCCCATCCTGGGGAAAGCACTGCAGGGATCTGCACCCACCGGGGATGTTGCGGAAGAGCCGGGCGGATAATGGATTTTTTGGCTCCCTGGGCAAACCCAGCACATGTTGCATCCCAGCTTTTGGGGGAAAAATATGAAACTCGAAGCGTGTCATGCTGGGTCAACCTGAAACATCGTCTTTGATTCGGATCCGAAGGACTTTGTTTTGCCTTGCTGGCTTATTTAACTCTTTTGTTCTAACTTTTGTCTTTTAATTTAGGTCAATTTAGAAATAAACAAATGCTGTTTGGAAACAAAAGGCTCAAAGGTTTTGCTTGGAAAATGTCAAATGTTTTAGCAAGTCTGAAGTGAAATGTTTTGACATTTAGAAAAAAGAAAAATCCGTGCTTTCTTCTGGCTGAAATCAACAGCTGAATTTGACCTGAAAGTGTGAAGAGTTTCTCTTTTCTTCTAAAACTCTTTTTTTAAATGAAATTACTTTCAGTGGGGAGAAAAAAAAAAAAAAAGTTATGGCCACGCGTAGTTTTTGTCTCTTGCTGCAAGGGAAGCCCCCAGACGGCCCCTGCTCTCCTGCTCCGATGCCCAAGCTGGACCGGGGCACTTATGGACCAGCCTTTTCCAACCAACACCTATTCATCCGCAATAAAAATTACATCTGTTAACAACCGCACGAGATGGCTCTTTTTAGCATAAGGACCTTGGCCAATGCATCCTCTGCCAATCCCTTCTCGTTCTTCCTGCGTGCCCTCGTTAAACCCAGCTCTCCTCCGATGGCCTGGGGAGAGTCAAGGTCTGCCAAGGATGACTTGGGTGGTTGGGACCCAAACGCATTTCCAAACGGGGTCGTCTTCTCCTCTTCAACTCCTGCACTTCTTGGGAGTTGCTGCATCCCGAGGATGCCGTTTGCAACAGCACGGCGCACAGCACACCCCTAATGGATCGCCAGCTGGTAGGAAATGCGCTTGGACAATGGGGAGAGACAATAGCCCAGATAAAAAAAGAGTAAAAGTCATGCCTGCTTGGAGGAAAGCAAACACAACGCTGCTGCCAGNTTTGTGCTGGTTGCAACTCTGGTCCCATGCAACTCCGGTGCTGGAGCTCCCTCTCCCCAGGTGGGCACCGTGGGGGCTCGGCGGCTCTTTCGGCTGCCTGCACAAGGATGCTTTGCTCCCCACCGAGGCAGAACGGCAATTCCTCGGCTCCCGGCCGCTGGGAAAGTTTACCGTGGAAACTGATACCCTCCTAAAAGTCCTCCTGTGCCCCTGTGTCACCACAGGTAGGGCTGGCTCAGAGGATTACTCAGGGGCTGCCTGCCGTGCTCATTGTCCTCCAGAGCGTGAATGAATGGGGTAATTTAACCTCGAGGAGATAACGAAGCGCTGTGTCCGTACGGACAGGTGTTATTAGCATTTCCCATGAAGCTGCCTGTTTAAAGGGTCTTTTAGCAAATTATCAGGATATCTGGTTCCTTCCAGGTGCTGAATGTCCCCCTGACTCTGGTCATCAGCTGAGAAGAGGCAGGAAAGCTTTAATTACCTCTTGCTCCCTCCCAGCGCTCGTTAGGTCCCTGGCAGGAATTTGAAGCCGGGCTGGTGGGTGGTGGGTGCCACGTCTCACACCCCAACACACACAGTCCATCGCGCTGGAGAAATCTTGCTTCTTGGACAATTCCTGCACTCAGAGAGGGCACACCACTTTTCTGGGTGTTTTTCCTTCAAAATGGGAGGTCAATGGGTCGCAATGGTACCAGTTCAGACTGAAACTGATGATGCTTATACCTGTCAATGCCAAAAATTATGAAAAATGTGTTAGTCCAAGATTATACCAATTAACTCGACTGGAATGAGTTGTCCCCTTTGCCGACACCAGTGGGTGGATGCCTTCCACAAGCAGCCAGGTGTGTTCATCCAGGTACGTGCCAGCTGATGGTACGAGGTGAGCTGAAACGCCTTGACTGGTTAACCACAAAGTTAACTGCAAAACATGATCATCAACGTCACATCCTCATTTACAGCATCTGCTCAATTTTCCTTGGTTGCCACTGCTCCGGAGTGGCAACGAACCAGCCATGGGCAGGTGGGATGGGTGGGTGAAGAGCACAGGTGGGGACTGCTCCATAAAGGGCAGCATCGCCTGCATCCCGGGGCTCCGTCCCCGGCAGAGACACCTGGTAGCAAGGATTCAGGGGTTCAGGACCTATCTTCATGGAAGCCCGCAGACCTTCGATCAAAACTTTCAATTGGCTTGGCGTCAGGCTTTCCAGCAGAGGAAATGCGTTCTGCTCCGGGAAGCCATCTGCCGTGGCAAATGTCCGGCATAAGGCAGCGTCTCAGTTTTATTAAGCTAGATGCGAGGCAATTTAATAACCTGGTTTAATTTGGTAGAATTCATCCAACTTAAGTATTTTTCCATCCTCTATTCAACCCGTTTTATGGTTTATCAATTACCTATTTCACATATATCAGGGGTTTCACTTTTTCACCCTGTAAATCACATTCCTGGCTGGAGAAATGGGTTGGATTTTTTTTCACAACTGGAAAAACCCCAGCTTGTCTCCCTGTATCAGAAGCATAATATTTTCTGTGAAATATTTAAAACATCATTTACAATAGATGCAATTCAGCAATGACTCAGAAGATTTGCAGGATGTTGGTGAGGTTATAGTGACCTTTTGAGGATAAGCTGTATTAAGTATTAATCTTTCCTACAAATAAACCTGATTTCCATCAATAGGCAGTCCTTTCTTTTTTTTTTTTTCCCCTGCTAAGAATGCCACCCTTCATAGAGAAAGCCTCACCCCGTAGCATTGTAGCATTGCTCGGATGAAAAAAGAGGAGCTCATTCCCATTTGAACAGGGAGATGACTTTCATTGATGATGGGAGGTTTGTGGGTGTCTTCCCCCAGAGCCTTATTTTGCAAAGCAGTTACTGAAACGCTGCCTGAACAAACAAACACGAAGCTTAAATCCCTCGCCCGCATCCTGAGGGGACGTCTCCATTCACTCGGGCGGGCGCTGGCCCAGGCTCTGGCTGTGCAAAGGCACGGCAAGATAATTGCCATAAGCCCTGCAACGGCACTGCCAAATTCAAATTAAAATTTTGTAATTCTTCTCTTTTAATTGCCCATTGTATCCCATCCTGACAAAAGACTTAAAAAAAAAAAAAATCAGACCGCTGGGTAAATACCCTGCCTCCGTGGAGATCAGCAGCTTCCACGGGCTCAATGAGCTCACGGGCTCTCCCCACGCCGCTCACGCCGTTATTTATGGGGTGGGTTCATGAGTGATGCTCTAACGCGGATGCGCAAATGGCTCCAGACGAGACCGAGATCCCCGCGGTGGCTGGCGCTGGGTGGAAACGCGGTATCGGGCTGTCCCTGTCCCTGTCCCAAAGAGAAAAGATGGGGAGAAAATGCAGCAGCTCAATGGTGAATTTGAAGCCGGGCAGTAAATGCTGATATTTTGCAGTGTTGCCCCCATGGCATCGGCAAAAGAGAATTATTACTTTGCAAAAATACCCCAAAAAATTGAGGAAGTCAGGCAGGAAGCCTGTGCCAGTGGAGGGTAAGGGCTGGAGCCCACCACGAAGCCCCTCGGCTCCTTTTTACGGGCAGTAGGACTCTCCATCCATCAGCAGCTAATCAACGGGGACCGATCGAGCCAGCCCACGGGATAATGGAGTGGGGTTTTATGGGTTCGGGCTGGAACGCGACCACTGGCGAAACTGGTTTTGATTCGAGGTTTTTACCATGGAAAATAAACCTTTCAGAAAAACAGGATCGCCCATTAAAGTTGATGATATTGTGAAAAACGTTCGTCTCGTCCTCAGCCATGTACGGCCTCGGCGTTCTGAAGACAGAGAACAGAAAACATTACCAAGAGCATTGGAGGGTTGGGTTTTGGTTTTTTTTTTTTTTTTTTTCCTCTGCCAGGAACCAGCCGGTTGCAAATGCTTTCAAATGGAAGCAAGTCAGAAATTTCAGAAATGTTTGCAAAAAAAAAAAAAAAAAAAAAGACATTTTCACTTTTCAACCAACTCTGTTATTGATTTTCCAGGCTGAAGGAGGAATGCTTGTCGAATTTTATGGAAACTGATAGTGGGACTATATGAAACTGGCCATAAAAGATAACAGATTTTGTTTTAAAGTCAGATAAAAGTTATAGTCCCATGTTATTTGGCATATGAATTTCCTATGATACCAATAAAAATGTTAGTTATAAAGCATTTCCTGAGGAATGGCTGTAACCCCAAATGATCATGGTTATTTGCTGAGGAAAATAGGTTTTATTCCGAACAATAAACCTATGCAGATTTATTAACCTGGGAAACACACGGCCGTGCCGTGCACCAATCCGCTGCGAGCTGACGGAATTAATAACACTGATATAATGAAAAATATCTTTTACACTCCAAAACCATTGCCTGCATAATGTCATACATAAAAGAGTTTACTTAACAGCCCTTTAGCTCTATTTTCCCATTCTTCGCAGAAGTCTTCATTCACAATGGGTTGGTTCTGTTTAAATGGTGATATTTGCTGTGGATCGTGTTACGGCCGCGCTATTCCCTGCAGATGAATGAAAGCCGAGCATGAACTAACAAGAAAAATACTCGGAAGATGAAAATTCGAAACAACTGAAAAAAAAAAAAATAAAAAAAAGCCTTTCGTGCTTGCAAGGTGATGGCGAACAAGGCTGATGGGAGCTGGTGGGACCTCCAGACCCTCCCCACCACGCTCCGCAGCACTAGAGCACCTTCCCTCGCCTCCGCTGCAAGTGTAAAGAGTTTGACCCCCCACCAGAAATTAACGACAGAAAATAAATGGGAAGGCTTGAGCCCCCCCCCCAGAAATTAACGACAGAAAATAAATGGGGAGGCTTGAGCCCCCCCCCAGAATTCAACCACAGAAAATAACGGGGGAGAAGATGCAATGGAAGAGCGAAGCGGTGCTTGCTCCCCACCAACCCCTCCTGCGATGTGGGGACAGAGCTTCCCCAGCGGTTCTCCTAAGCCAAGGAATTTTTTCATGTTATCATGCAATTTTATAATTTTTTTTTTGTTGTAGGGATAGCTGGCTTGAAGTAAGAGATGCTGTAAACGGGCTCGCTCACCCGCTACCAGCTGGAGGGCAAAAGCCAAACCTGGGATGAGGACCCACCTTTGGGGAAGGGACAACAGAGGCAAATCCTGAAACGGTTTCCTGTAGCCACTGCAAAGATAAGACTCAGTTAGAAGAATAAGGCATTTTTTTCCCTAATGTTGCTTCTTTTAATTTTTTTTCTCCATTTTACCCTGAGACCAGCTACCACTGTGTAATTCATCCCACATTTCCCAAGGTCGAAGACTGCCATCCCGCGCAGCAGCGTGCTCCGCAAATGGAATTTCCTTCGGCGCATGGAACAATAAGTGTTTTATCCCATCTGCTGCCGGCGCATCCTCGGGATGTCCCGGTGGGACATCAGGACCATGGTCCAGCCCAGCCTCTGATGCAGACAGAGAAAGCACCAAGGGTCACCAACATCCCCCCCAAAATGTCATGGACTCACCTGACCCATGATGCTTGCCAACGGGAGGGAAAGGGTTAACGGAGGAATTTGGGTTTTTGTACAAATCAGCACATTCTGCTTTTGTAGATGTGGGTATCTATATATAGAGAGAGGGGTCAGCACGCCGGCGAAATTTTGCATTTTCATAAAGCAGAACCTCAGTCCACAGGCCACGTATTAAGCCAACCAGCATGTTTTCAGGTAATTAGTGTTTATAATCAGTTTGTAAAGCTAAAGTGACTCCAGATCACAGTGCACTCAAGAAAAAAAAAAAAAAAAGCATGCAGAAAAGATTTTTTTTATGCTTGGCATATGCATGCAAATGCCAAATTAACATCTGCACACAATATATGCTCTGGTCAGACCCAAAATATTGTTGTGGTTATGGCCAATTCACTTAAAAGCCTATATGTTTAAAACCTCACATTAGTATGGATGAAATGTTTTCTGTTCCTTTAACTTTTTTTTTAGGGTTGGGTTTGGTTTGTTTTTTTTTTTTAAGTTAAAGTTTCGCATTAATGGTACTTATAAACCACAGCTGTTTCCCTGCACCATACAACAATAGTGTTTTGTATCTGAGCGAGTTTGGAAATCTTCATGCTTACTCAATTCTTCCAAAACCAAAAGCAACCCCACTTGTTCCTTGAAATGGAAGAGGTATCCGTAGTGTTTGCAAAACAATTAGATTCTTGACAACTTTTCATAAAGATGATGTTCTGTTATTGCTTCGGGGATGAGATGAAATTCAATCTCTGAGTCAGATTAAATTTGACAATTTTTGGCTCTGGGACCTTTTTTTCTGTTATTACTGCAGAGGAGGGAAGACTGAGCGGGCTACTTGCAGCAGGGGGTCTCTCCAGGGATGGAGGCACACCTCGGGGGCTGCGGAGAGCCCAGCCGCGCCCCTCTCTTGGTCGGGATAGACATGGGTTCATCCTGTATGGGTTATAGCACCTGGGTGTGATCCACCTGCGGCATTGTCCTGCAGATACCCTCAGCAGAGCCAGGTGGTCCGGCTTTGGCCAGCGGAGGTGGCTCGGTCCTTCCTAACAGAACACAGAGCAGAGAAGGGGATGTTAATGAGTTGGGGAAGATGTTGGTGGTGCACAAACCAAACGCCTGGGCAAAGCGACACAGAAGGATCTTGGGAACAATCCAGCAGATGAAACTCAACAGACAGCTGGAAAGACCATCCCGACATGGTGCTGGGTTCTACACCAGGTTCTTACCTTCACGTTTGAATTTATTGGTGGTCTTGAGGCCACCTGGTAAGACCCCACTTGGGAAGCCCTCGTGCCCCTATTGCTAAGCCCGTGCAACCATGGGAGGGACTCTTTGCCGAAGACCCTGGGTGTAGAGCTGGGCTTTGAGAGACGTGGCCGGTGCTCCATGACCTTGGACGTCACCCGTTGACTCCACTGGTGACCGTGAAAAGCATGAGGATGCTGCTCTCCTGCCAAAAGCAAGAAGACCCAAGGTATTTTACTCTCACTTTCAAGCAGATTATGAAGCGGTTTGTTGGGTGGGTTTTGGGTTTTTTGGGTTGGTTTTTTTTTTTTTGCTTTCTTCTTGGCACATTTCATCTCTTTCTTCAAACCTCTGGTTTTCCGGGAGAGGTTTTGAAGTGGCCTCATTTGTAATCTGACCTCGCTTCTTGTCATATTTGCGTCATCGGCTCTGGGGGCCGTGCTAGGATGCTGACAACTATTTCTAACTTTAAAATACGACTCTTTGGCAACCCAAAGAAGAAGAAGGAAAAAAAAGACAAATACCCTGCTGTCTTTGGAGCATTTCTGCAGGAAAGGCATGAGGGCTCATGGCACAACCAAGACTGTCCGAAGTTGCCTGGATCCCACCCTGGTTTATTCCCGCTGCTGTTGTCAGCCCCGATATTTCCTCCCAGGGGGGAGCCCCCGGGAGCCAACAGAAACCACAGCCCAGGAGATGCTGGGATTGCCACCTGGAGTTGTGGATCTGAGCCCTGCACATCCCCGCAAGCCTCCCGTCTTCTTCTGGGGGTCAGCTGGGATCAGAAAAAGGTGACAGCAAACTGTGGTCCTCCCTTGGGGGTACCACTTGGCAGGGCAGGGATGCAA
Organism: Syrrhaptes paradoxus; assembly: GCA_013400615.1. Lineage (NCBI taxonomy): Eukaryota > Metazoa > Chordata > Aves > Pterocliformes > Pteroclidae > Syrrhaptes > Syrrhaptes paradoxus. The sequence goes on from VZTO01001494.1 coordinate 12,162, forward strand.
TCGGACCCTGTGCACATCCCAGGCGCTGCTCTAGGCTTTTATGGAAATGAGTGGGGTTTGGCAGGTCCAGACAAGGCCACCGCAGCAGGGATCAGCCGGCCAGAGCTCCTTTTTGGCACAGGGAGGTCATCCCTTCAAACCTCCTTTTTGGCACAGGGAGGTCATCCCTGCGGGAACAGCCGCCGGGTTAGAGCAGAGGCAATTACAGCTCCTAACAAATAAGCGAGGACTATTTTAAGGCCACTTCCCAAGGCTTAACAAAACCAGCCCTGCCCATCGATCCCTGCCACCTCCCTTTTCTCCTGCAAGTACCTTCAGCCCCGACTGCCGGAGCGAGTGATGTCGTCAAGGTCCCAGCAGCCCTGCCTTGCAGCTGACAGCAATCACGGAGCCTCGTGCCTCTCTTCCCCCCAAACCCATCGGAAATTTCACATAACTGACACTTTCTTGCTGCTTTTCCCAAGAGCAGCTTTTACCAGCCGTGGAGGGAAATCTGTTCGACCTCTGTCAGAAACATTCTTTGTAAGAGAATGAAAATACCTGATGTTAGATCTCGTGAGAAGAGACGCATCCTCACTGACTCGGTGGAGATACACGGCTTTCTGCAGTCTTGGTGTTTAAAAAAAATAATAAATGTAAGACTATGTAGATTTAGGAGTAATCTCTGTTAATCCCTCAGTTCTTCAAGAGACTCTTCGAGAGTTTGGGGCTTTACATGCATGTCAGCATCTGCAAGGTTGAAACCAAGGGACGTTTCAGCCAGCCCTGAAATGAAAAACGTAAATATGAAATATTAAAACCAGATCTGCTCCAGAGGAGAACTTTGACACTGCCACAAATCTGAAGAAGAAAGGGAAAACTCTGGCATATAAATTCAGGATGACATCACTTTCTGAGAACCCGGTGCCAAAACAGTGCTATCGCTGGGAGAGCTTCAGTGAAAGCTTTTGTCATCTCTGCCAGGTTAATATAACTCGGAGATAAAAAGAAATTTCATATTGATACTGGGGGGGGGGACAGGGGGGG
>VZTO01001499.1:0-23954 GCA_013400615.1 Syrrhaptes paradoxus
ATTTTGAGTAAGATGGTTGTATAAACTGTATCATGTTGTGGTAAAAGCTAGACTTTTTTCCTCTACTGAGTTTCAGAAAAAAAGGCTTTTTATGTATTTTCTTTATCAGATATTTTGCTTCTGAAACTTTCTCTTACATAATATCCGTTTACCATATCTTGTCTTAAAAAAGTTGTAGCTTTTTGAAATAATACTTGTTTTAAATATTTCTCTCCCTCACGCTTGCTCTCTCTGGAGACATAAGTTACTGTAGATGCATCTGTTTATACTTAACCACTAGTTCAGTTTGTAGCTTATGAGTATTAACTAAAATATAATCCTGAGGTTGAGGAAACGGGAGGGGAACTGCATCTCCATGTTTGTCTACAGAAAAAAATAATTGCAGCATGGCTTTCTGTATTTCAAAGAGCTTAAACTTTTGCCTTAAGTTTTTTTTAAATTAAGTGTATCCATATAACCTGATACAGATCCGTACAACAGCTATGTTCTGTTTCAGTTTTGAAAATGAACTTACTATCTTGAAGAAACTCGTACTTAAATAATATGACTGATCTGGTTTGCCTTGCTTGTTTTTCCCTTTATCTAAGGAAGTAAGTACTTATTTGCAAAACAGGAGAAACTTACATTCAGGTGTTTCTCTGCAGAGGGTGTGGCCAGCTTCTCAAAGGGATGTGCTGTATTTGTCTGCCATCAGAAAGATACCAGCATTCAGTGAAAATGATCCTGAAACATGGATTGTGTGCAATTTCTCTGTGGAACATGACAGTGCTCCTGTAACTATTACTTTAATTGTATCAAGTTCTGCTTTTAAGATAACATTTTTCTGTAATGTGGTAATGCATGTGCAATACTAGAGTGAAGAGGTGGAGGCGTTGTGTAAAAATACAGTTTATTTAAACCAGGAGATACAGTGACCCGATGAAGGCATTCTGAGCCAAAACCTTTTTTGCCTTATCTCAGTAGCTGGCAAATTAAGGTATTGCAGCAGAATAGAAGCAAAATTTCTGGCTATGTGAAAACATTTTAAAAATTTCTGGTTATTTTGTAGGGAATCAAATCAATAACTCTTCAGTATTGTCAGATATAGGAGTAGGCTTGTATAATTGTAGATATGGAGTCTCTTAAACCTCCATCTTACACAGTTCTGCCTTGGTTCTGTTGGATAGTAGCAGTAATTGTAATCTTTGTAGTATTTCTATGCTGATTGCTATGGTATAGCCTGCTCACAAGGGAAGAGTTGCTGACTGATATTTGTAAATGCTGGTACATTATTCTCTAAAAGTTTCTTTACTCATTTGCCATAACAATTGAAGTAATTCAGTTGTAATATGTATTAAGCCAGCAAAAACCTGAGGTTCAGGCATGTTCGTTTAACCCTTTCCCTGTTTACCAGGTACCTTGCCTTTAACTCACGTTCACATTACATCCATGTAGTGCTAGAATGCGGACTCTCAGAAGCACAGCTTCTGGAGTGTCTTATACCTCATAGTAAATGAAAATATTAGCAGTCAAGCATGCTGAAACAAATTCAGTCTTGAGGCTTACCAACATTTCTTTTTTTTTGGCAGCTGAACAATCGCTGTGTCCGTGCCAAAATAAATATTGCTATGATTTGTCAGACGTTAGTAAGCCCACCAGAGGGGAACAAGGAAATAAGCAGGGACAACATCCTATGCAAGATTACATATGTAGCTAATGGTAAGTCTAAATTTTTTTTAGTATGACATTCATGATATATGCTAAGTCTGGGGAGCTGAATACTCGCAAAAAAAGCATGATGCTATTTTCTGTTAAACTTATATATAGCATCACATTTACAATCTTCATGTTTAAAAAGAATTAATGTGCTGCATGAATCAGTGGATGGGATCATTCATTGTGTGGCATTCTGGGAGGAATAAATGGAAGTGGTGTGAGCAGAAGAAATGTCTGCAGCTGGGATAACTTGGCATACATTTTAGTTTCAGTAACAGTATGTTTTTTTCATGTATCGCTGTAGTTTTTTCCCCCAATTTATCTTGTTAAGCTGAAAAGCTGCTGACAGTAACAATGAGTGTTACATTTTCTATGAAGGTGTTTGCAAGCTGTATACTCTAGTCTGAATTTTTAGAATTATTTTTAACTGATAAAATCCTTAGTATTGACTGAGAAGTTACTGAAGCCAAACTGTATTGTTACTATATCCAGTATTTGCCAGTGTATTGTAGTATTGGAGCTACATACTTCCTAGATCCCCTCCTGCAGCCACAAAACACTTCCAAGAGTAGCTCACTAGCTTATTACTTTTAACCACCCATTACGTGGCTTACTAAAGAGTTAAAGTCTGAAAAAGTGGTTCAGTAAATCTTTCCCATATAGGAGTGATGTAATTTATATTAGATCCTCTACAAACAACACTCTGTGGTGTTAAACTCTGAGGTAAGCTGCTTTGTTTCCTTTGTAGAAGTTTCCTAATTACTTAAAAAATATATTTTCTTTTATAGATTCTGACCTATGAATATATGGGAGGTGGCAGCTTTTTCAGCGCCTTTCAGTACTTGCCCTATGAATTTAAGAGTATTTTAGAATCAGTTCAAATTTTGCTTAAAGTCCTTTAAAAATAATTTGTAACGCATTGGCTATGTAGCAATTCTGCAGTTAAATGCAGCAGCTATTGAAAAGTTAAGACTGACTTCTGTTTCCTTTGAAATAAGAAGTAACTCAAGACTCTTTTTTCTGTTTTTTTCTTGGAAGTCCTTAGAGACTGTCATCTTCTGTTTGGGCATTCCCCAAAGACTCACAACATATCATGTTTAATGTTTTCTAAATAGTGACATCATAGGATGCCATAGGACTGGGCTTGATTACTAAGAGCAGAAGGTGTTACAATACAATCTGTAAGGGCATTGAAAAAAACCCTGATGATCATTATTCTTTCCTGATACTTCAGAAAGAGTTAAAGGAATAATGAACTTAAATTTTATTTCCTAGCCTTTACTGGATTTGCTGTATTTCAGTGTCTTTCTTCCTGTCTACTTCTAGTGAACCCAGGAGGTTGGGCACCAGCATCAGTGTTACGGGCAGTGGCAAAACGAGAATATCCTAAATTCCTGAAGCGTTTTACATCATACGTGCAAGAGAAAACAGCAGGAAAGCCGATTTTATTCTAGTATTAGCAGGTATATGTTCATTTTTTTCATTCTCGATTCACTGTTGTACATTTAAGGCCAAACACAAGCATGCAATCTAGAAGTCTCTTACCATGATTAGCATGAATTCAGTGCTTAGTTTTAATATATGTATGCAATACACCTTTTAAAGCATTCATGTAATTCCTGTGTGTTATTAGCATGAAAAATAAGGGCTGCACAAGTTATCAAGTATTAGTTTTTGTATACTTGTACTAGTTTATCTTGCAAGTTTTTGGATGCGTGTCTGTTTTATGTAGAAGTGTAAAGGATGAAGTATTTTTTTTTCTCCACTATCACAGGCATTTTACAGAAGAAAAGAATACATACTGAAGTTTCTCTAGAGCCTCATGACATTTGGATATCTTAAATTCTACTTAAAATTGCATTTTTGATAGAAGATTATGAAAGTCAAATTATTCTTTTAGACTGACAGAATAGTTTTGATCTAGGATTTTTATTAATGGAACTTTTCTGACAGACCAGTGTCAATTACTGGGGTATTTAAAAGGCTGTGACTTAAATTTTTAGCCTTTCTGATGAACCTAAGAAAGAAAAGGGATTTACAGGTGCTTTCTGAAGTCAATGGATGTATTTTAATGATATAGGTCATTGGGCTAATCTCAAAATATTTTAACATTTAAATTATTATATGACATAAGAAGTGGATCTCTTGATCACTTTTGGGACTGTCTGAATCTGTCAGACATAAGCCTTAGTGTTAAGTAAAGCTTCACTTAATTTCTGTTAGTCTAGACTCTTGCTATATACTTCATTATGTATAACTGTAGTGTTATACTAGTGAATTCCATTTGGTAGTTCTAGTATTACAGTATGATCTGAAAATGAGGTTTCATGGCTTTTTCTGTGCATGACATAGGCTACCTCTTTGTCATACTTCAAAAGTCTTAGTCATTTGATCCTTCTGTAACAGGAAGTCTGTAATGAATGATTCACATTTTTAATTCTGTAGTGTTAGAGAACTAGTGTAGGTGAACCATTAAAAACACACCTGCCATGAGCCAACAGTTCAAACATGATCATAGCAGTGCTGATACTATTTAATGTGTATAACAAGTTCCTGTCTTCCTATTAGTGTTCAGACTTTTCAGTGCTTTATTTTTGTCTTTGCTTACCTGCAGGAATTGGAACAAGACTGGGTGAGCATTCCACGTTGGAGAAGTGACCATGCATAGAGCACTCCATGCTGGAACGAAGGATCTACAGTCTTTTTATGGCCCAAATTCTAGGCTTTGTGTACTGAAGTGAAGAAGTGTTGCAACACCATGAGGCTGAATATTTAACACTAGCTCTCTCCTGCTAACTTTTCTTGCTGAATGAGTGTAATTATAAATACATGTATTGATAACATGTATATGGCTCTATTTTTATTTGCTTGCTTTAGTAGAGGAAGAACGTGTACAACTTTGAATCACCAACGTGGGTTACTGCTTTAATTTTAAACAAGTTGCAGAATCTCACTGTCAGCCTTCCTAAGATACTCACACAGTTTTTGTGCATGTCTAGAAAGCACAAAAGACAAATGCACATATAGCATACTGTATGTGTATTATATGCACAAAAATTTGTGGTATTTTGGGGAGGGAGGGACTTCAGTAAAACCTAGGTGACTTATTGGCAGGTTGTTTTGCTTTGTATAATCATAGTTCATTGCTGCTGGTTTCTATAATGAATCATCCTGTTACATAAAATGTCAGTTAATAACTGAGGGCTGTCAATATCCTTATGACTTTGCCTTTTCTATTGTCTTACTCTTATGACGATCTTTGGCTCTGAAGGAGTAAGAGTGTGAAAAGCTTTATTTTTTTCCAGATATCTTTATATTTCTATTGTATTTTTTAGTTATGTAATATGTGCTACAGAATTTTTGTTATTAAACATAATCCAGAAATCTCGAATATTCTGTATGAGAGGGCAAGAGACTGCATGAAAGCTATAAGTCACCTGTCCATGCTATATGTGGACCGCTTTCTTGCGCGATATCCAGGGCTTTCCCAAAGCTGTGAGAAGGTACACTAGAATATATATTGAAATAATTTGGACTACATAAGACAACATTCCCAGTCTAGAATGAGGATGAGTACATTACTTTAAGATCAGATCCTGCATGTGTTTTCCTCATCTTAATAAAGCCATGCTGTGAGGTTCATGTAGAAAATGATTTGCCTCTTGATCAAAACCCATGAGAGCTATAAGGATGCATAGTTCTTATTAGAAAATTCCCTTCAGTTGCTGTGAGAATTTAAATGTCAGGTGTTTGCCTGCCTTTGATCTAGAGATGCTCATCAGGAGAGGACTGTGGCAGACTGGTACTGACTTTGAGGTCTTTTATCCTTGTCCCATAGTTGGAAATCAGAGACTGCTTGGTGTCTCACTAACCTGTGTATCTCAAGAAAGAAGTTTCAGATATATTCTTTTCAGAGGAAAGCTGAAAGTTTTATTTGATATAGTATGGTAGGTGCCTGAAAATAAATATAATACAGTAACTTAATGAAGATTTGGTAAATGATTAAATGTAATCTGCAGAGTGTTGAAAAACTTTATCTGTTTGTCTTCTCTGTAGAGGTGAAATCATACGTAACACATGATTACACATGCATGCAGATTTTGTGCTCCATAACTCTTCCCTTTTTATTTGCCTTTCTCTAATGGTGTGCATGGAATATGCCTTATTACAGAGTTAATTCTGTTCATTTGAATATGTAGAAAAGTGCCTATATGGTAATACTAGTAAGGCAAATAAGATGAAAGTTTGTACATGTTTACTGTATCACCAGTGAGCATTTTATATAGCGATGTTAAAAAAAAACCACAACAAAAAACTTTTACCTCAAATGTACTTCATCTTTTTTACAATCAACCAACCAATGGTTCATTCCACAACAGCCACTGATGGGAACTTTAAAAAAAAAAAAAAAAAAAAAANAAAAAAAAAAGTGAAAATATAAAGAGTTTAACTCCGTGTTTGCCTATTCTGGTAATTGTTGGAACACAGGCAAGTGTATTAATTTAATTGGATAGCTTTATTTTACAAATGTATGGAAAGTTTACAAAGCAGTATATAAACTTGTATCATTAGTTGCATTTGCACTAAATGTGATGTACTTTTGCAATTTATTCTGTAAATAAAATTACACTACAGATACTATTTGTAAAGAATACATTTTACTTTCAGATAAAGGCACTGGTACTTTGCTACAGCTAGCCCTACTCAATCAGAATTGTAAGAGACTTCTTAAAGAATATGGAAGGTAGTTGCAAGATTGAGAAATCGATATTAATTGACCTCTTTAAGAACAAATTAAGAAAAGGCAGTTCTCTGTAGGCCTCTCAGATTGTCCATGTGCAAGTAGCCTTGAGATGCTTTCTTCTGGAAGGGATCTTGCTTTTATGGTTTTATAGAATCTGCCCTGTCTGTTGAGCCCATACCTCTTGTCAGTCACTGCCATCTGTCTGTGCACTCCGAGTTCACTTCTTCCTGTTAATGGATTGGTAATATCTATACAGCTGTGGTGGTCTTTGCAGAAGCAGCTCAGGACTCTAAAATGGATGCTTTTATAAGCTGAACCAATTTGAAGGGCTGAGAATGCAGCAGTCTCCTCCATCAGATACTGTTCTCTAAATGTCTCAGTTTGGAAAATTTGGACGTTGTAAAACTAGATATGAAGAAAGTGACTTGATAGAACTTGGATCGGGAATGAAGCTGAGATGGTCATTGTTATCCTGTCTGAGAACCTGGACATCTTAATTTGATAAATTTATCTGTGAAAAATGTGATGCACTTCGAAAAATAAATTACCTTTTAATTGGGCTGAGCTGGCTTATCTGAAGTTGCGCAGATTCTCTTTAATCAGATTGTCCACCTGTATTTTTGTCTAGTTGTACAGATAATGCTGTATTTGAATTGCCACTGTTCATCTACAGACTTAAAACATGAATCATATTTTTGAGTACCTTGATTGTGTAGAATGTAACTGTTCTATAATAGCTTTATGATCCTAATGATAAGTTTTAAAAATTAAAGGAAGTTGGCTCTTCCATGTTACAATCACAAATTTAAAACCAGTATTAAAAGTGAAAAGCATTAAAAATTATGACAAAAAATCCTGGTTTGTAGTTATTTCTAAGTTTCAGTATTTTGGAGAAACTTATTTAAAGAATTTTACCTTTTAACCAACTTTTAGATCATGGATAAAGTTATATACAATATTACAGTAATATTACAGGAAAGCAGTTTGTATTACTGGGGCTACAGAGATGAAAATTTTAATGCCACATTAGTTTGTATATCGAAAAGCTCATTTTGTGCTAGCACATCAGAGGCATGTTAAAAGATGTTTCTGTACAGTGCAATATAGAGCACTTCTGAAGTATTTCAGCTCTTCATTTGTACAGAATTAACATTATGGAAGTGTCCACAGGAAGAACAAAGATCCAGTACAGAGAGCCAGAGGATAAACTTGTGGCTTTTTCTAAAGTATGAAGAATTTTTAAGAACTGAGATGAGCTTCTGTAGAGCAAGCTTGCTTAGTAGCAGAAATGGCCAGTGGCTAATGGATCAATAACAATCCTACCTTTACTTGTTATGCATGGATTTCTACTTTTTATGTAGTAGTCAATAAAGTTAGAGAAACGTACTTACAAGTATGCAAGACTGGAGGAACAGTTTGAAGTAACAGAAGGGATTACTTGCATGGAAAGAAAACTTAAACTGAGCTGCATTGAGCCTTGGGTAATATATTGCAACAAATACAGAGTCCTGAGGTAAGCTTGCCCTTAAAGAATGAAGCTATTTTAGTTGGCAAAAAGAAATCCCCCAAAATAAAATAATAGTCACATTCTTGTTCCTATTAAGTGCAATTTAAAGAAATTTTTTAAATGCCTGCTTGCCAGTAAGGAGAGGTTGAGCGCTTCTGTAGCCATCTGTATAACTACAATATAATTTGACCCTAGAGATAATGAATGATAACTAGCTGGGGTTGTGCCATGCAATTTACCAGTGTGTATTACTAATAGTATTGCTATTCTCTTTAGTCTCCAGCTATAAAAGTTAAGCTTCATAGGAGAAAAGTGTATTTCATTAGATAAAAGAAGGGGATGCACTTTAAGCATTAGGTGCCTGAAAGGGTCCATTTCTCTACAGCTGTAACCATTGATGCAGTAAGCTTTTATCTCTGCACACCTGCCTCTTCTATGCATACACTACAGCTAGAATAAGGAAGGTTGGTAATGTAGATCACTGCAATTTTCAAGGTTTAAACTAACTCCTAAAAAAAAAAAAGCTATTTTAAATGATAATTTTTATTTTTGAGAACATAGACCAAGCAGTAGCCAGACCTATTGTCATCTAAGGTGTAAAAACTTCAGTTATGAACTTTCCATTCAGTCTCCTTTTACTTGACCTGGTCTGCCTGAAACCCCATGTGGGATTTTCTCTCTATCGCCATAGTGTGAACATCAGCACTCTTGATTTGTTTGCCCCTCCCCTTAGAAGGAAGCTTGGAAGGTAAGTTACCAAGTGAGTTCCTTTCAGATGCAACAGGAAGGACCTCTGTACTTTGTGTTTCCTGTGTGGTTTTGTACTTACAAGTACCTGCCCTTGGAAAAGCTGACATACAATCTTCAACTTTTCTGATCTGCTCATCGTTTTCCTAAAATTTCATCTCACAAGAGGCAAGCCATGGATGGTGGAAGTCTGTGGCACATGATTCCTAACCAGTGTTCCAGTGGCAGGACACCACCACAGCCCAGAGGGTGGGACTGCAAATGAATCGGAGAGTGAGGCAGCAAGTGCGGCTCCTGGGTGCAGACAGAGCTCAGGGACCTCCCCCACCTCCCTTGGGAAGCTATGCCCTGTAACAGTACCCTAAAGAATTCCAGACTTGGAGGACCAGGATAGCACGCTGTCTGATAAGGGTGAGTCATGCCTGAGTATGAACAAAGAACTGTAGGTAGTGTTTGCACCCTCCAGAAAATATTTCAAGCCTAGGTTAACACAAGGTTGCCTCATTGCTTGTGCTCTGTTGGAAATCGCTGTTCCATGTTCAACATCATGGTGTTCTCCAGCTGTGCTCAAGTACTGGGTTGTCCCCACACCCCCTAGGTAGGGCCTGCATCAGTGGAACACTTGAGACGCTGCACTGATCGGTAAGCACTCATCCACTTGTCATGGATTACCTCATCCAAACTCCAGTGTTGAAAATGTAGCTGTTAACTTAAAAGCCTTTTTTTGAAGCTTTTTGTGGGAGTGGTCTTTGCTTTTAGTTGTTACATAGGGGGTTGTGTGGTGCCAAAGGGTGGCAATGCCTCGACAGGTTGGTACCTCTTAGTAATGAGTAAAATGCCTACCTTCTGTAAAGAACTTGAGAAATTTAAATAAGTTTGTTTGTTTGAACTGTATTTGACGACTCCCAAAATTAGTTCAAATATCATTGAAACATATGGAGGGCAATTAACCATCCTACTATCAAGAGAGGTGCTAAACAAAATCATCACTAGTTCAGTTAGCAGCTGTATGATGCTCTTGACTGTTTAATGCGTCAATTTTTAATATTGCTGTCAGTTGTGGGAAGTCTAATAATAAAACAACCCGTGTAATGCATGGCTTTCTCATTAACTAAGACTGCTGTACCCAATTTCAGTGAAAAAGATGGAACAGCATTAAAAGATTAGAAAACCTCTTGCGATTTTAATACTGCTAAGTTGTTTTCCAGTTCTAACTTTGGTTACATCTGAAACAATTTCACTGAAGTATCTGGTGTCATAGCTGTTCCTGTTACATACACCATTCACTGTTCCATTGTAAACAGGTGTACAGTGCAGTTCCTGGCTTTATGCTTGTGATAAACAACACCTCCTGCAATAAAGGCTATTAACTCTGTGTACACTTAAAAGAAAAAAGAATCATGGGGTAGGATACATGAATGGTGGGGGTTTTAAAAAAAAAGGACAACGAAGAAAGCAAGCAGCACTGGGATGCGGGTATACAGAAGGATGAATTCCAGTAAGTCTGATGTTTTTGGATTGCTAGGCAACATGCTTTCTAACAGATACCTTCCCAACAGAAGGAAAACTACCAAGATTAGCATTTATTAATGTTTAGAATGGCATTAATTTAAAGAAGTGTCCGCTTTTGTTCACATCCACAAGTGAAGGAAAAAACACTCAGTAACTGCGGTTGACAAAACACTGGTCTGTAGTCCTTTACTCCCCTCTCCCTGTTTTGATTTACCGTCAAAAGGCTTTCTAGAAAAACACCCTTCTTCAGGAACACTAACAAAACCCATGCCTTAACTGCCCAGATTTTCAGTCACATCAGCCTTTTGGGGTCAATTTTTTCCAGATGAACTAGAGGCTTCAGTTGCTCAGCAAAGTTCCTCATGTCATCAGAAACAACGTCCTGTCCTGCTGGTGCCACCACATTGAGCTCCACCAGGTAGGAAAGGGAGAGGGGCTCAATGCTCTCCGTGTTTCCTGGCATTAGGATGCGGAAGATCTTGTACACCACAATCTTCATGATGCCCTTGCGGAACACGTGCCCTTTGGCCACAAACTCGTGGTCCATGCGGAAGCCCATCTCCACCAGGAAGTCCGTCAGGTTGTCCGAAGTTGCAATGTCGACGCAGTTGCGCACGAGCGCATGGCGGTTCTTGTCCCCGATCTCGGGCTGGCCCAGGTAGCGCAGATGCCAGGGCATCCCACTCTTGTCCATGGAGCGTCGCGCCCGCAGCACGAAGGGGCTGGCCTGCTGCCCCTTCAGCAGGAACACCATCTCGTGGTCCAGGAAGGTCTCGGGCTCCATGTTGTCGCACAGCCCGCGCAGGCGGTGCAGCAGGCTCTCCAGGCTCTGGTCCAGAACGCTTCCTGCGGCGGGCGGAGACAGAGCCTCGGTTACCCCCTCCCCTCCCCTGCCCTTCTCTCCCGCGGCTGAGCGGGACTTTCGCCGCAGCCCCCCGCAGCCCGCCTCCCTTCCCGAGCCGCTCCCCGGGGGCAGCCCCTCGGCCTAGGCGGCAGCGGCCTGGCAGCGGCGGGCGGGCCCGCGGCCTGTCGGGCGCTCACCTCGGCGGCGGGAGGGAGCTGTCTGCCCGCCCGCCCGCCGGGCGCTTACCTTGCAGCAGGTACTCCATCATGTTGATGGTGCCGCCCGTGACGGGCATCATGGTCACGGGGGGCGCCTCCATGCTGCCAGCCGCGCCGAGCCCGGCCGCCCGCGGGGCTGAGGGCAGGCGGCGGCGTGCCGGAGAGCGCGGCGCGAAGGCGGCGGGGGTGCGGCAGCGCCACCTGGCGGCCTGGCGGTGCCGCTCGGGCTCTGCCCGATGAGGCGTGCCGAGACGCGGACGGTGACCGGCGACCTTCCCTCCTGCCCTCCCGCCCGGGGCCGTCGCGGGACAGCGGGCAGCAGCCGCCCTCCGCCGTCCTTGGGGCCGCCCGGCCGCAGCGCAGGGCGGAGGGGAGCGGGAGGCCGAAGCCGGGACCGGCCGTGTGGGGGCGCCGCCTCCTCAGCCGAGGTGCGGGCGGCGGGAGCGGCCGCGCTTCGGTCGCACCGCGGCGCAGCGGCTGCCCGCCGGTGTCCTACGCAGAGAAAGGGTGCGCGGAGCATCGCGTGCGAAGGCTTCGTCAGAGGCGTGGGGGTTCGCCCCGCGCGGGCTGTCAGCCGCCGTGTGTCGGGCCGTGAGCGGGCTGCGGGGCGGGGGCTGCGGGACCCGGGTGAGGTGGGGCCGGTACCTCGGCTGGAGAGGGCGGAAATCCAACCCGACGGGCTTCGCATGAGGAGGGGGCCGGTTGTGCACCCCTGTCGCGCACGGGAACGGCTCCGTTGTGAAAAAGTCTCAGAAACGCCCGGTGCGTGTCAGTCAAACGCGGATCCCAATCCGCGAGTCATAAACTTCGTTTTTTTCCTTGGCTGTTTTTATAACGAGCCTTCATGCTGCACAGAAACAAACTGTGTGTCTGTCTGTCCTTCACCCGTATCTCTGCACAGCGGTGGTGTCCCCCCCCCCCAGATAAATTATATCAATATCAGCACAAGCCAAACACCTGCGAATGAGCAATGGCAAGAGCAGTTTGTTTCCGCCCTGCTGTATCCGAGCGAGCGTGGAGGACAGCTGTGCCGTTGAGCCCCCAGGGGACACCGGGCTGTGGCTGGAGCTGGAACCAGACCCCAGGTGGCTGCCCCAGCGTGTATTGTACATAGCTCCCTGACTGCAGGTAAGAGGCCAGTATTGAAATAAAGGAAGAAAATAGTCAAGAAAAGGTTTGGGTAATGCTTTAAAATCTTTCTTATGCTTCTAAGAGCAAAAATTAAGTTTTCTCTCTCACACAGATGAGTTTTAGTTAATGTGGTCATAATACAGTTAGAAGGAAAGAGTATATGTTGAGAAAGATAGCTAGGAAAAGTAAAAAATGAGTCAAAAAAGCATGTCAGTGTTTTGCAAAGGATAGTTTCTGAGATTCACTTCTTCGTGTGGTGATACAGATTATGACTTCTGCCTAGCTGAGGTGCACGGTAGCATTACGAAAAACGCCTAAAAAACCCCAAAGAGGATGTCTGCTTTTCTGTTTTGGAATGCAAATTCTTTTAAATTCCCCAGTTGCAGCTGCCCCACCTAGTTCTGCCCCGTAGTCTGAGAAGCTATCAGTAGTGCAACATGGAAAACAAAAGTTATCCCCCAACTGGGCAAACTCCCTGGAGGACTGGACAAAACAGGTGAGCAAAAGTGACTTCCCTCCTCCACAACATCCTCATCCCCTCCCCAGCTGTACAAAAGACAGCGATGACACAGCCTTGCAGCTGCTGAGCTGCCTGTCAACATGGGCCTTGGAGGCCCTGTAGCACAGCTCCCTACCTTAAAGATATGTTAAAGAGAACCTTTTCCGGCTCTTGTTGAAGAAGCAGCAGATGCAGAAGACAGTCGGTCAGAAAGATGGGGGAGGTGGAGAGTAACAGAGATAGGAATGGAGGGTAAACACGTTATTCCCAGCCACCTACCTAAGTTCTGTTCAACTCCCTTTAAAACCTTTCTTGCCCACCTGCCTGTGTCAGAGAAACAGGATGAACCTACGTGCAGGGCCGGGCCTTCATCTCAGCTCTGTGTCATATTTCAAGGGCATAGAGCAGAGCCCTGCCTAAAGAGCTCCTGCAGGGAAACGTCTGGTGAAACGTGTGATCCAGCCATGTTCTCATATTTAATTAACACAAACAGGATGGCGGCTCAGTTAGATGTAAACTGGATGCAAAGTTTTTTTTTTCTCCCTTGTTACTAATATGTTGATTTTTTTTTTTCCCACTAACAGACTTTGGGTGTGAATCCCCATCTAGTCACCTTTATCAATCAAAATTGCTTTCAAACTAAACATACAGCACTCTCCCTTGGCTGGTGGTGAATTAATAGCAAAAAGCCTTCCGCCCCATAAATCTGAAATGTTGAAATCAATTACTGCATTCAGTTATGTAATAGGCAATTTATATAGTGAGTTCATTGCATAATCTACATTTTTAAAAGTTGTTGATGAAATTTCAAGGCTAGGATTACTCATTAAGTGATTTTTCTGTCTTAACAGGTAACTCCAGGATGTTCTTAGCTATTTCACCACAAGCAATGATGTGGCAGTAGCTGCGGGATTATTTTAAATAAAGGGACTATCTAGGCTTACAGCACAAAGACAGGGAGAGAAGACAGCAAACATCAGGTAACTGATGACTTATTAACAGTCTCAGTGTGATTATGATTTAGGATTTATTAGTATTCATTCCTCTCTACCAGTTGTGAAGCAGGAAATTTTTTTTAAGTGAGGTGGTTCAATGCACTGGCCAGCCTCATGCCTTCCAGATTTGGCCTTGTTCCTAAACTTGTGTTACCAAAGCAAAACCTAAAGCTATATGTAGTTTTCTGTGCTATGCGACTGTGTCCCCTGGATTTTAAATGAGCAGTTGGGGGTGCTTTGTAAATATTAAAAGAAGCTGCCATGAGAACATTTCTTTAGTGAGTGCCCAACTCTTTAGACTGACTTACCAGAAACAATTGGCACATGAGAGAGCCAAGATTATTCCTGAAAAAGTGCTGTTTAGCCAGAAACTCTGCCAACAGTGGTGTCTCTGCAGGTGCCCCATAGATCTGCCAATTTTTTTCATCAAGGCATTTCTATGGAGCCAATATTCCCAAAAGCTGAACTATTTTTAACTGGCTTAATGTTGTTAAACTGGGACAGCTCTCACATACGAAAGAGGGGGAACAAGCTGGACTGCTGTACATACTGTTACACTAGTACTTGGCTTGTTTCGAGTACCTTTTTAAAAAGAGCTTTAATCCTTGGCAGTGTGGTTATACCCCTGCACAGTATATAAAGCAGGCCTGATTGGGTGTGGGCTATGGGCAAAACACTGATGGAGCCATCAGTGCTGGGCAAAAGAAGGTAGCAACATGACCCACTTATTTTGAGGTGACGTACAGTTTTCAGGGTAACTTTACATGGTGACTGCCTCCTTGGAAAACCACTTGTCCAAGATTGTGGAGTGATGATGACATAGCCTGTGGCATACACGTACTGTAGGATTGCCTTCCATTTGTTCTTGGAGACCAGTATTTCATTACAGGGGAACTGGGGAGCAATTTGGCAAACCGTGTTGTGGTACCAGGTGGAGAGCTAGAAGCTCCAGGCCTACGTGACTAGTCTTGCTCTGAGCTTGATGGACTTGCCTGGAGTCTGGTCTTTCACCAGCAGTCCTAAGAGAGACTGATCATTGCCATAACTTTTATGGCACAGTTATTTCATCCTGTTGTTCTAGGTTTTGAAAATGGACTAACCTTGTACAATTCTTCTCCAGAAGAATAAAGTAGGTAAGGAAGAAATTCTTTATGATGAGGGTGGCGAGGCACTGGCACAGGTTGCCCAGGGAAGCTTTGGATGCCCCATCCCTGGAGGGGTTCAAGACCAGGCTTGATGAGGTTTTGAGCAACCTGGTCTAGTGGAGAGTGTCCCTGCCCATGGCAAGCGGGTTGGACTAGATGATCTTTAATAGTCCCTTCCAATCCAAACCATTCTGTGATTATAAGAGCTAGTCTTTATTTGGCTGTTGTGGATCTCAGCAGATACTGGTACCAAGAGCTAGATTTTCTTTTTTGTACAGGTTCTGGCTGGGATGGAATTGTCTTCACAGCAGCCTGTATGGGGCTGTATTTTGGATTTGTGACTAAGTGTTGCTAACACACCGGTGTTTTGGCTATTGCTGAACAGGGATTGCCAGCACCAAGGTTTGCTTTTTGTGCTGCTTTCTCCCCTGCACCCTCTGCAAGTGAGTAAGGTGGGTTGGGCAAGATGCTGGGAGAGGACACAGCCAGGGCAGCTGGACCCCGACTGACCACAGGGGTACTGCATACTGTATGGCATTGTGTCCAGCACTAAAACCTCAGGGAAAGCATGAGAAAGGGGGATGTTTGAAGTTATGGCATTTGCCTTCCCAAGTAACTGTCAGTGTGCCAAGGCCCTACCTGCCACTGGGAAGCAGTGAATAAATTCCTTATTTTGCTTTGCATGCACAGCTGCACTTTACCTATTAAACAGTCCTTATCTTAATCCATGGGTTTTCTCACTTTTACCCTTCTGATTCTCTCCCCTGTCTGTCTGGGGTGGGGTGAGCAAGCAGCTGGGTCAACCCACACTGTTCTTCTCGAACAGATAGCCTGAGTCTTAGTAGGAATGCTGCTGGGTTCTGTAGTGGGGGAAGAACCTGTGAAAGGTGGGGCTAAAGCCCCTATTGTTCCCCTGGGTAGAATAAGGAGCAGAGTGAATATAAAACAGTGTTGAAGGTGGGACAGGAGGTAATTTTGCATTGTGTAATAGACTGCAAAAGCCCTAGAATGCTGTAGAGATAAGGTTAGCTTCAGAGGCAGACCTCTTCCAAGGGGCTGGTACAGCCAGGTGACTCTGGCACCAGCAGTAATGTCAAGGCAGGAAGACAAGGTACAGAACTGTCAGTGCTAGGAGTTTTGCTAGATGCACAGCACTGTAATTGCCTTGTGTGTAAGGCAAGATGCCTCTATCAGGGATACAAGCTCCCCCCCCAAGGCAAGAGAGAGGACCTGTGGAGCAGAGAACTGTTGCTGTAACAAGGACACCGGCTGTAGCCCAAACCATCCTCTCCTTGTTTCAGCAGGTGTTACTCTGTAGTGTAAACCTTCCCTAACCAAAGGCAAAGGGAGAGAGGTAAAAGGACACAACCTCAGGAATGGTAAGTTATGTCCCAGAAGAGGTGGAGATGATAATGTATTTTAAAAGCACTAAGAACCCTCACCCTCCTCCCAAAAGGCAGCTGAAAGTAGTGGGAGGACAGACCATCTACCACCTCTTTTCTCAGAGCTGTATGCACCTCCTGAGCAGGGTTCTCACCAAGGATGAGAATTGTCCAAACAGTGCTGTGCATACACACACCCAGAGCCCAAGGTACACCTATATGCTCCTATGAGGAAGCAAGCAGGCTCTCAGGCGTGCTCTCTTCAGGGAAGTGGTGTGCCTGCTCAGCAGTGCCTGTGCTGGGGCCCTTGCTGGCACACCCCTATCCCATCCACCACATTTGGCACAAACATGGTTTGCACCCCTGTGCTGTGCAAGCAGAAGTTGCTCCTTCTGTCAGGAAGAGTAGGTAAGGCACACTTCACTGACTGCCATCGCATTCTGGCTGAGAGAAAGCTAAGTGGACAACAATTGTGTAATTAGAGACAGCTGGAGAGTTTCCGAGCCTCACAGCTCTGAAACTTTAATATCAGACACCAGGAAGGGGACTCATGTATTGCAGGACAGAGGGAAGAAAGGAAGTAATGTAGATAAAGATTGAAGCAAACTAGTTACCAGATTCAAATAGTCTTTTTATTATTTTTATCTAAGGTTTTAAAATAGTTGCAGAACTCTGTCAATTGTAGTAGTATAGCATTTAAGTTGCGGCAGCTTTAGAGACTTGATTATAGACAGCTGTTTTGGTTTTGCTAAAGAGTCAAATCAAGCGTTACAAGACTGTTTTCTGTGCCAAAGCGATCTGGCTACACAAAACTTTCAGTGTGTATGCAGGGAAACAAGAGCCCTTCAGTTGTAGAAATGTTCTAAAACATACATGTGTCACTGATGGGTTCTTTTATTCTTCCAGCTTAACCTGTCTTGCGAGAATATACAGTACTGTGTATTTTGATAAAACTACATTTTCCTGGTGAAAGCAGTGTTTAAAATTCAGGTAGTAAGTTAACAGATTAAAAAGCACCTTTGAAACTTTGGTTTTGGCGGACATGTGAGAAACTGCCACAAGTATAATTCAACAGTTTTCTGGAAGAGAGGAAAAACGCCCAAATATGACCCAGCAGAAGGTATCGCTAATGCTGCAGTGAATTCGTTCTCCCACTTGGGCAAACTGCATAATTCAGATTTGAGAAGAACAAATAAGTACAGACTTCTGCAAACAAGGTTGAGAAGTTCCCGTGTCACAGCCCCGCTGTGTTTAGCACTGTACACCGGTCATATTTCCCTTAACCCTCTTATTTTATGTTGTCTACTAAGAAATGTCACAAGACATGAAGTAAGCTTAAAATATCACAATTAAGCCAATACATTTTCCATTGTTTTACTGAAACTGAAAAAGTAGTTCTGTACCAGAATGTACACAATTTAGTAATAATACAAAATGTTAATTCTGCAAGACAGAATGTCAGTTAAATCCACTAAAATGAACACTGAACTACCATTTATTGCCAGAACAGTGTTACTTTAAATAAGATCACTGAATGAACATAGAAACAAAGTAGCTCCAACTTTCCTTAAATAAAATGGTAGCTGTTAGCAACAATACCGCAGGAAGATAAACATTCATGATATTTACATGCTGTCATAATATATCTAGCATGTAGTATGTCTTCATGCTTACACATTAGCTTTATGAGCTCACTACAATTATATTAATGTGTTGATGTACTAAAAAAAAACACCCCATAATGATTTATATAAAATGTACACATTAGAAGAGCACTTCTGCTAGTCACCCCTTTAGGAATGCTGCTGCATTCCTGTAAGAAACCCAGTCCAATTCACTGATCCCACCCCCCCAAAAAAACCCCGAACAAACCCATACCAAACAAAAAAAACCCCTTACAAACCATCATTAAGCATATTAACAATTTCCTCCTGTGATTAACTGGGCAGGGCAATGCCTTTAGCAATATTCCCAAAGGTGAATCAAACCAGAATACACCTGGGTTTTCTGTATTACATTAAGAACACCTGAGACTGCTTCACTGGTCCAAGTACAGTATTCTAATACAAAAACTGCTTGTTGTAATAACATGTCATCTCACTGAATCCCCTTAATTAGAGCTTTTCATTGAAAAAAAGGTAAGATTTCTTCTTAAAATAAATAATCCCCACTCAAAGAGAAAGTTTAGAAGGAATTAAAACATAAAAATCCCCTAGTGTTAAGGAACAGTGTGATTTTCTGGCTTCATTTTATCTCAGCTTAAGCAGTGGATGCACACCTATTCTCAGGGAATAAGTGTCAAACACTTAAAATAATAAAGAATATACAAAGACACTGTACCTTGAGACATCTTTTAAAAGAAGTGTAAACATCTGTTCTTGACTCCTGTTGTTTAAATGCACTCCTATCAAAAAAAGTTTGAGAAACTGCATTTGCTTAAATTGCTAACGTGTCAGACACGTGACTGTTTTTGGAGTTAACAGTTTCAAAAACTCTTTTTTCTACCTGAACAAGACAACAAAACAGTTGAAGACACTGTTTTTCCCTACTTCAGTACAGATTATATTTAACAGTTCAGAATGTCATAGATTACAAGTCTTCTGTAGAGGAATAATCAAAATTGTGGAGTTAAAACATTGAATGCTGCTTAGCTAAAGCAGCAGCAAATTAAGAACTATATATAGACAGAGGTTTCTCTAAAACTAATATGATTTAATCAAAGTATCTTATAGCCTAAGACCTAAGTTTTACATGTGAACAAAATTAAAATTGGGAGTTCATGGAAAGTGATTAGGCTTGCCATCACAGCAAATAAGAATAGCAAGGGCCAGTGCAATCAAGCCAAGTTTATACCAACTATATATATATATTTATTTTTTTTTTAAATGTACAAAGTACATTACATCACTTTTCAGCTTGGTAGTTACCAGAAGCTTACTAGTCAAAAAAATTGCAACCTGCAAAAACGTAAGACTGACCCTTTAGAAAATGATCTGTAGGAGTAAGAATTCCAAATTAATGTTGAAGACATCTGACAGGACTTCTTTCATGAAGTCATCTCTAACCACTGAAGGAGGTCAAAGGCGTAAGTAGTCTCGTAAGTCCATTGATCTCTCAGTTTATCTTACACAGACATCACTGAGTTGAAGGTGATTTTCATTCTAAACTTCACAATTTTTTTCCCCCCTGTGCACCTGGTCAGTTGCTAGAACAATTCTTCATTTCTATGTATTGAAGCTGCCTTCTTAGTGCAAGTTCCTTGAAGATCTTGTAGATTTATTTTTGACCTAACAGAAACAATAAGATATTTTAGATATTTAGATATTTTAAAAGTTCCACTGCTATTATATGTTGCAATTATTAATCTAATTACGAATTAATCTTGTGTACTTGGAAGAAGAGCAAAATATCAGATAAAGACATTAATTTTTCTATTTCTTACCTGTTGTGGATCATGTGGCTTTTGACTAGATGACCAGCTGCAAGAGCTGCCATTAGCGATAACTCCCCTGCCATCACTGTAGCACAAACAATTTTAGCAAGCTGACGGGCATTTTCACCAGGGTTTTCTTGGCTTGCACCTTGAACCCCTAACATCTGAAGAGAATAATATGCAATCTTATGGTATGATATCTAAGTAAATTTATGCAAAATTTAGTATTAAAGTAAGTCTTTCCAAATTATATCTGATCAACTAGCTCTAAATGTCTTTAATATTAAACATCTTAAGCTTTAGAAACTATATACATGAAAACAATTAGATCATTCTAAAATTTTTTACATCAAATCTACCAAGTTTCAAGAGGCCCCATTCCCACGACAATACTCAAACACAATATACACAATATGAACGCAAGCTTTGATTTAGGAAGCTAACTTGCTTTAAACTTTCTGATTTGTACCTGCAAACAGGCCTGCTGCGGGAGCAAGTTGGTGCCTCCACCAACAGTTCCTATTTCTATAGAAGGCATTGTGCAGCTGATGTACAGGTCTTCGTTGGTGGAACCAGTTCGCTCCATCAAAGTAATGCAATTAGAGCTGCCCACGTTCTGCGCAGCATCCTTCAGATCAGGAAGGAGAAATAAAACAAAAATGAAACACTCAACTAAGTGGTTAAGCATTACTAAACTAAAGAAAACCTGAACTGGTGAAAAACAAACCTACCTGACCACAGGCAATGTAGATAGCTGTCACAATGTTTGCTGCGTGTGCATTGTAGCCACCTATGCTACCAGCCATTGCAGAACCTACCAAATTTTTGTTTATATTGACTTCTACTAAATCTTCTGTAGTTGTCTTCAATACCTAGACAAAGTAATACACTTTTACTATATGATTTCTTAGGCAGGAGTAGATTTATGATTAATAAGCCCTCAGCCCTTGTTTGCTTCCATACAGAATTTGACTCAATCATTACCCTAGATACCTATTTTTTTTTTTTGGTTCAAAAGGAGCACTTTCAAAAGCAGACTGCATTGTCCAAGTAACAATGGAAAAGTCAGTGTGAACGGTTCAGACTGTCACAGGCCTTTAAGAAAAGCTCACCATCTACCTTCTCTGTTTCAAATTCTTATCTATCTTCTGAATGAAACAAAGTCAACTTGGCAGAAATATTCCATTAATTCACCTTGACATGATACCAACATTCCTCCCTTGCTCCAGACACTAAACCAATTTTGCTCTGCATAAGAATACAGAGCTAAACTGAAGATTTCAAATACAAACCACCATGCTACATTGGTAAATAAACATTGTGCACAGTAATATCAAATTAAGTTGCACATTTATGCTATACTGACTGTATTTTGAAACCTTCAGATAAGAGATTTACAGTGATTTTAGTATCAAAATTATCAAAGAGAACAAAAAAAGACAGTGCTGTGAACATAATTTAAGACATTTCAGTGTAGCAGGAATAGTAACTGATGACAGAGATCTGCACAAAGTCTACAACACTGACAAAAATTTTAAACTTTATGTATCAGAGTTCAATGTAAGCAAATGTAGTGATGTACGTGGTTGGGGAAAAACATCCCTAATTTACCTAAGAGCTCTCCATGCCCATTACCAAGCAATTGGCACCCCATTCCTACTCTGAAATGAAATCTTGGGGTTATTATAGATATTGCCACTGAAACAGCTGTAAAAATGCAAACAATTTGCAAATTAGGAAACTACTATGAGGCAAACCCACAAGACTTAAATTATGTCAATGTATAATTCCAGGCTTCACACTCACTTTGAATACTGCGTCCAACTCTGTACCCGGAATTTTAGAACTGAAAAAGATCTAGAGAATAAAGATGTTCAAAGACAGGAGAGAATAGTCTTTCTACTCATTCCTCACAGAGAAACTAGTACTTTTCAGGCTGAAAGTGAGAACAGCTGGGAAGGTGGAAGGGCTGTGTTAGAGCTATGAAATCTTGAGCAGCAGAATGAAGAAAAAACTCTTAAGTATCTCTTCCACTACAAAACTAAGGCATCATCAAATGGAATCAACAACAAGGAGGACGTAGTTCTCACACAAAGTGTAGCTGGACTGTGGAATTCTGCCTGAAATACTAGTGCTAAAAGTTTACATAGTTTCACAAAAGGGACTGGACAAATTACTGGGAGGAAAATAAAAAAACCAAACTCCATCAAATATCCAAGCACCAATTCAGATAATCTTGAAACATTTATGTTAAGACTATGCTGAGTGTGGTGTAATAAACAACTCCCTGGATATTGTCTCTCGTGGCCAGTGCTGGTGACCAGGTAAGAAGCCGTGGATTTGGTCTGACACCCACAGCCGGTCTTCAGAGCTCAGGCAGAAGAGAATCTAAGACAGCTCTTATGATGTAGGACAAGTTTGCCAGGGGCTAGGACTGGCACTGGTTATAGAGGTTACCCTTCATCATGCAAGACGCTAAGGCAGCTTCGGAATTAAGTGAAGCTCCTGATCATGTGTTCATTGCAGTAGAAGGCATATAAACCATGAAGAGAATGCCACATTTGTGTGAGAGACAACAAATGAGTGAAATTATCAAAATGACTGGGTTTAATGACAGACATACCTAATATATAAATCTGTCAAACTGTGGCATAATTTTTCAAAAGTAAAAAGTGAAAATCTTAATGCCTTCAACTAGATATGCATCACTAAATACATGCATATTATGTGAGAAGAGACAATGAAAGGAAAAAAATGTCTACTGTCTCAAGAAAAATGGCTTATCCTACCCCAGTACCTGAAAATACATGTAGGAATTATTCTTCACCTGGAAAACAACTTACAGTTAATATTTATAATATAAGATAGGCATCAGCTTTGTAAAATGTATGAATTTTTATAAACAAGTGAAAGAAAGCAGACACTTACTTCTCTAACAACCTTGGCTGGAATAACTGCTTCGCAGACAACAGACTTCCCTCTTCCTTCTATCCAGTTTATAGCAGCAGGTTTTTTGTCTGTACAATAGTTACCACTAATAGCTATAACCTGGAGATCAGGAAACTCTTCACTCAACTTTGCCAGTGCTTTTTCAGTACCCTGTTAGAGGACAAACAGACAAAAAGTTTGTAAATCATTATGATTACTAAACAAGCTACTCAAGGACAGTGGAACAGCAAAATTAGATTAAGTATAATCAGATCATCAGTAACAGCTGAAGAAAACATTATTTCAGGAAGGAACNTAACAATGGAAAAGTCAGTGTGAACGGTTCAGACTGTCACAGGCCTTTAAGAAAAGCTCACCATCTACCTTCTCTGTTTCAAATTCTTATCTATCTTCTGAATGAAACAAAGTCAACTTGGCAGAAATATTCCATTAATTCACCTTGACATGATACCAACATTCCTCCCTTGCTCCAGACACTAAACCAATTTTGCTCTGCATAAGAATACAGAGCTAAACTGAAGATTTCAAATACAAACCACCATGCTACATTGGTAAATAAACATTGTGCACAGTAATATCAAATTAAGTTGCACATTTATGCTATACTGACTGTATTTTGAAACCTTCAGATAAGAGATTTACAGTGATTTTAGTATCAAAATTATCAAAGAGAACAAAAAAAGACAGTGCTGTGAACATAATTTAAGACATTTCAGTGTAGCAGGAATAGTAACTGATGACAGAGATCTGCACAAAGTCTACAACACTGACAAAAATTTTAAACTTTATGTATCAGAGTTCAATGTAAGCAAATGTAGTGATGTACGTGGTTGGGGAAAAACATCCCTAATTTACCTAAGAGCTCTCCATGCCCATTACCAAGCAATTGGCACCCCATTCCTACTCTGAAATGAAATCTTGGGGTTATTATAGATATTGCCACTGAAACAGCTGTAAAAATGCAAACAATTTGCAAATTAGGAAACTACTATGAGGCAAACCCACAAGACTTAAATTATGTCAATGTATAATTCCAGTCTTCACACTCACTTTGAATACTGCGTCCAACTCTGTACCCTGCATTTTAGAACTGAAAAAGATCTAGAGAATAAAGATGTTCAAAGACAGGAGAGAATAGTCTTTCTACTCATTC
>VZTO01001504.1:0-23907 GCA_013400615.1 Syrrhaptes paradoxus
TTCCTCAGTGTCTCTCAATGAGGCTGTCTGCTTTGTCCCAGGCTAACTTCGAGCTGGTGCTTCTGCTGGAACAGAATTTAGTTGTGGGTGGAAAACAACATACTTTTAGTTATATATCAGGTTAAATAAGTTGTTTTCTTTTATTCAACCAAATTCAAAACTAAAGGTTAAGTCACATGATCAGCTTTAATTTTTTTTCTTCTTCTTCTTTCCCTGTTTTGCCTAGTGAGGCATTCGAAGCCTTCCTTTAAATAAATGTAAGCTACTCTTCCCTGTATTTCAAAATATTGTCACTCACATGAAGTTTTACATTCTATCCAAACTGTGATCAAGATAACCATTCCATAAATGAGTCCACTTCCATTATCATTAACTATGGCAGTCACACACTGTGAAGAGCTGTGAGATAAGTCAGATTGTCAGACACCTCCTGCAAACTCCGATGGCTTTTCCCGTGAGGTCCCTTGTATCCTGCTGACGTCTCAATCTGTTTCTCCCCAAGGGTCATGAAATCAATTTGTTGCCAAACACCTTGTCAGTCTTGTTCTACTACTTGACTTTCAGATTTACTGTGACAACGTTTTTAGATGGATGGCATGACCATAACCGCTTTTGATTCTGGGATCTGGTCAAGCCACAAACAGACTGCTTGGAAGAGCAAAATGCTTGGTGTAGTGCTCTCTTGATTAGAGGGCTTTTGCGTGCAGAATCAATTGACACAGAGCAGCTGAATGAAGACACTCATACCAAGGCTGAGGGGGTGTAATCTTGCCCTTTGCCTGGAATCTCTGTAGAAATCCTGACAGCACGGTCTATTATGCAAGGAAACAAATAAGGTATTTTCCATGCACAGAAAGCTCCGTCTGCTTCACTGATGCCCCTGGGATCAGCTTTTAAAGGATACACAGGACTGCAACAGGTCTTGCAGCCCATGGGAGGCAAAATGTGCCGTTTCCCCAAGAGACAGTTTAGGGACCAATCTCCCAGCAGAACATTTCATTCTCATGGGTCTGGCCACCAAGGGATCAGAAATAGCATCTGTTGTTCCAGTCCAAATACTGTTCTGGCTGTTTCTGTCCAGATAGCCAGCTGGTACCATTCAATATAGTCCAAAAAAGCCTGTGTAACCTCTAAGTAACTACTGATAGTTCCTTACTTTATACACATTGACCTTATGAATTTTCTTCCCTTCTGTTCAGTAGCTATCTCCTGATAAGGACAAATGTTTCACTGGGAACCTTAATCAAAGGATCATGACCTATGCGATAGCTTTCTTGAACAAGAAGCTCAAAGGCTTTTGACATGCTGTGCCCTCATACTGCTTGAGTTTATTCTCTATTTGTGGGGCCATAAGTTAGACTTGGGAAACTATATATATTGAGAAAACATAAACGTTCAATAATACTAAATGTGAAAACTATAAGCTTACATCCAATAAAGTATTATCAGATTCTTGATTTTTTAGGAAAAAAATAAGACTAAGTATCTCATGAAAAAATGGTTTCATAAGATAAAAAGGTTTCATTTTTCTCATATGTTTCAGAAATAAAGAAAATATTGCTATACACACCTGTATGTATGTGTGCATGTATGTATGCTCTTATTTTTTTTACCTTCTTGATCTCCTAAGTTTAAACTGAAAAAGCTAAAGTTAAGCAGAAACAGCAGAATATGGCAATAAAATCATCATATGGTTAGAAAAGTCTATTTAAAAAAAGAGGCATTTAGAAATAACAACAAATGTCATGGAAAATTTACTCCATTGTAATAAGACCTGTCATGGTCTCTAAGTTTACTTTGTATCTTCCTGACTTTCTAACGTGAACTTTTGTTTTGAAGAAAGTAAAATAAAAAAGCTCTTAAAATGTTGGTCATATAACGGCTTTTGATTTATGCAGGTATTGACCAAGATCTCTGTCTTCTGAGCAAAAGAAATAAAGCCATTATTTTAAGGCAGAAAAAAAACCCCATTTATTTTCTGTGACTCTGTAGTTTTTAATTCAAACACAGAGAGACTGGAAGATAACACTCAGTTCACTTTCAGGCTTACCTAATTGGAAGTCTATGCTTTCAATTATTCAGTAGCCCCAAACTCTGGAATGGTAAACTGTGCTGCTTTCAGTGCTATGAAAACAAGCTTGCTTTTTTGAACAATCCAGATCAATAAATCTGATTAAGATATAGTCATCCTGAGAGTGGAGGGAGGTGAGAGAGTAGGTCTGAAAGGGAAGATAAGGTAGAAGCTGCAGAAAAGTTTTAGCACAAATGTAAAATGTGAATTTTATTTACCTTGGGATCTCCTGACTAATTTGCTGCTTTAAGTATGAGCTGTCACTAGGTAACAAAAGTATTCTTTCCTCATAACCAGTTCTGTGAAAGAGCCCCTCTGTGTTTGCTTTATCAGCTCACACTGAAATATGCATCCTCTTGGAATGGTCCCTCTTGCCCCAGTGTCCCAGCCATACTGCTCGAAAGCTATGTGCACTTCTGCCCTGACAATCTGAAAAAGCAAGACTGCCATCTCACAGAATCTGAAGACCTAGATCATAGGAGATCTGGATTCAGACACAACTGTCATTGATACCTTGAATATCTCTAAGCATGAATGGATGAGGTGTTGCATGTGGGCCTGATCCACACTGAGATTTCTGCTTGTTGTGGGATCTTTATGTTATCAAAGAAGAGGGCAATTTGTTATTAGAACAGCTTTGTGTGTGTCACATATTTAGAGATGTTAGCTCTTCCTACAACTGCTTGGTCCTTCAAATGGGTTCCCAGTTCTTAAAACTGATTTCCAACACTCAGGAGACTGCTTTATACTCTCTCCTCACGTCTTTATATTGTAATTCCTTGTTCTGCAGAATGGAGACAGTGATACTTCCTTTATATTACCCCTTGTCAGCTGGTGCGACAAGCATATATATTTTTAAAATGTATTTTGCAACATCTAGTGTGATGGAATTCCAGTCTTAGCCAGGGATCCCAGGAAGTGCTCTGCATGCATGAATAGGATATATAAAATGTGGCTAATAACATCACAAACCAGAAACAAAAGGAAAATGATGGCAAGACAGACTGATGAAGGCATCATTTCCAATCTCTTTAGATCGTGCTGTGCTTGTCTTTGATATGCCTGGGCCAGCAAAGTTACTGTCTTGCAATGAGTGTGAGTAGTGTCCAGACACCAACGCAGGAGTGGGAGGAAAGAAAGCTGTGGATTATTTCAGGGTATAAAGCTGGATAGGTACTGACCTGAGCTATAGAATGGGACTCGTGATTTGAGACAGAGAAAAGAACTGAAAGCTTGTCTGATCAACAACAGCAACAACAGAAGAGTAGGGGAAGAGCTCGCTTCCTGACAGATTTTTGTGCAGCACTCCCACTCACGTGAACGGCAGGTCTGAGCACAGAATAATGTGCTTGGGGAAAAAAATCAGAAGAAGGCTATTGCTTAGCAAATACCTATAAAATGAATTTAAATGCTGTCCTACTGTTATTCATCTGACGTTTGATCTAAAGTTCATTGAACTCCAAGGGAGTCTCTCAACTGACTTCAATGGACTTTCAAATCAGGCATTAGAAAGGATACTGATTTCTTCTAAGAAAGCAACATTTTGTTGTAAGCCAAAAATCATGCTTTCCTGTAATTTTCTTGAAATGTAAAAACAAAAGAAAACTTTGAGAGTACAGTTATAAACCCAGCATTTAAACTGTGATACACAGTGTGTTATGTCTATGATGGAAAATGACAGTAACAGAATACTCTGGAATCCTAGTATAAAAGCCTTATCTTTCCTTGGATGAATTTGTACATTGGAGCCACCAATCTGCCACACAAAGTTCTCATATGGTATATACTGACTTTAATCCATATTCAGAAACACAGAAATTTCTTAAAGAAACTGCTTTTTAATCCTCTCTGGATGTAGGGATACCTAGAATTGAATGCTTCCAATTGTAATATTTTGAATATAGATATATAATTTGATTTCCTTCCTCTTTTTTTTTTTTTTGTTCAGAAATTAGGATGAGATAATGTTACTTTTGTAGGAAAAGACAGTGGGTCAGGTTCTCATGGAGTGATACCTTCTTAAAAAAGCATCCAACTCAGTACTTCTTACTGCATATTTTTATTGTGACCCAGTATGTTTTTTGTAAGAGATGTGTGGGTGAGTCACATTCCTTTAGGCTCAGTTACACTTTGAGATACGGTAGTAAAATCCTTCTGACTTCCTTACACAATTAAGTAGCCCCAGTGGGACCTTCTTTTCCAGGTTAACAGCAGCTTTTTGTGTGAACATGCAGCTTCACTGTTTGACAGTCACTTCAATAAAGTCTCTTTGAGGTGTATTTTTCCTCCTTCTGTTACAATGAAATGCTTCATTCTGTACATCAACAAGGTGTGCTGGAGCAGATCACATAAAGAAACTTTTTAAAATGAGAAAGATGCTGCTGCTGTATTCCTCCTAGTACTTGACAAGATATTGAATACATCAGTGAACTTCAGATTTCCATCAGCACTTGAGAATATGATGAAGAATGATCTTTCATTAATATTCTATGAATGGAAATGTGGATCACAAGCAAATCATGAAAAGCCCACTTATTTTGTGCTGTCACAACTTGTAGGGAAAGCAACATTCATTACACACAGGTTATGTCTATACTACTACTCAAAACCATCAAGGGGACCATTCTCTGGCCCTGATGGCACAGCTCAGATCACATTCATTTGATTAAGCTTGCCTCCTGCCCAAAACTGAGCCTCATCCATACTGCTGCTTGGGAACGACCCCTAGTCAAGGTTGTCTCTTGACCTGTGCTCAGCCATTGTCCTGGCAGTGCTTGCTGTCCCAGACCAAAGCCTTGCCAGAGACTGTACAAACAGTTGCGGACAGTCATAACCCCATTCTTGATCCATACCCTGACCTTGTATCATTTCCTCGTACAGATTCAGCCAGAGCTGATAGCAGAAAGAATCAGACCATTTTGCTGATAACCAGTGATGGTCTGCATTCCCAAGGCACCTATTTATCTAAGCAAACATAGTCTGTGCAATAGGAGTTTATTTTTTTAAAAGAAAATTGTCCTTTTCTAGGATGAATGCCAGGTGGATTGTTTGAAAGGATGATGAATTACATGGCTTACAGAAATTCATTGTGCTAGCATTACCATCTAATGTTGTTATGTAGGTTGAAACAGATTCTTTTACAGCTAGAATATTGCAGAAACCAACAGTAAATTATCGTCTATATAGCTGTATACAGTATCTATATAGTAGCATGCTGAAGTTTGGGGACATTTTATTTCCTTTTTACTGAATCATGGTGTCACTTACATTTAGCTGAAAGATACTGTTCTTCAAATATATGTGAAAAACAAAAAGACAACAGCTATTTTTACTTCCAAATACATTAATCACAATCTATATTTTGTCTGAGTAGCAGACTACCCAGGACTCTTTGAGTTCTGAACATCTCTACAGCTGGGGGCTCCAGAACCTCTCTGGGCAGCCTGCTCCAGTGTTTGACCAACCTCACAATAAAAATGTTGTCTTGCAGAACGTTTGCATAGACTGAAACTCAAGAAAGTCAGAGAATTATAAAAATACAAGTGGTAGACTCTTTCTCCAAGAAGGATTTATTTATGTAATAAACATATGTTTGTCTGGAAATGGGAGATGGATATAGAATGACCGAGGGTCCAGTAAGTAAAGTATCAAGGAGAATGAGATTGAATTATTTTTCCTGTGGTTTCTGAATTTTGCAAGAATTTAAGATTATCTCAGCTGTGCATTCCTTATTCCTAAAAGAAGATCTATTTTTATTTTCTGGAGCAGATGGTTTTATTTAATGTAGATAGTGTAAGTTGGGTTCTCTTACATTCATCAAAACAGAACAACAGGCCTAATTCCGTTCTTAATAGCATAGAAATGCTGTAGAGAGAGAGGGATTTTGGTTTTGCTCTTTTCTAAACAGAAAAATAACACTATATCTACATACTGAACTAAAATAAAGGAACAGTTTAATTTTAGCTGAGGAACAATTTAACATTTTTAAAGTTGTATAAGTTCCTGACTAGTTTCCTCAGTTTTTTTTTCTTTTAAGGTATCGGTGATATAAACAACATGAGCTTATAAATAATTTTGATCCAATCCAAAGTGCATTTTTTTGGCAAATTTATTATTCTGTTAAAAAAACCTACTATTTCCTTGAAAAAAAAAATTCACATTTACTAAATCTGGTTAGGAAACACAGGGACAATGTGATGTATGATGATATAGAGCAGGAACATGTCCACATTAGTTAATGCATTATTTATTCCAGCACATATAAAACAAAATTACAAATATGGTTTGTGCAGCACAGCAAGACAGAAGTGCTTTTCCTTTCTACTAACTATCTGGAAGACCTTTATCAAGACCTGAACTAAACCGCTACATTAACGTGCTTCTTCCACTTCTAAAATTCTTTTGAAAATTAGATGGTTCATGTCAGAATGGATCCCTGTGAGCTATTAAGAATAAATAATTGGATAAGGGAATATCAACTGTCTCGGCAAATCCCACTAATTTAAAAAATGCATACCTTGTCTAGTTAACTGGATTAATACTCTGAGACTATAATGGTTTTCAGGAGCTGTGCAAATGATAAAACTTGAGTAGAGAAATTGTACTGCTGCAGCCACATACAGGTATTAAGTAATGAGATTGGGACTTTTGTTGGCAGCCTGGAATATTTCAGTCTCATGGAGGTGGTCAGTGAAGTACTAATGCTTTTAAGGTGACTTTGTAATTGAACTGATATTATTCAGATCCATGTTGAATGTAACTGTGAAGATGGAATCTCATCCTGAAA
This sequence comes from Syrrhaptes paradoxus, assembly GCA_013400615.1. Taxonomy (NCBI): domain Eukaryota; kingdom Metazoa; phylum Chordata; class Aves; order Pterocliformes; family Pteroclidae; genus Syrrhaptes; species Syrrhaptes paradoxus. The sequence continues at coordinate 6,858 of VZTO01001504.1, forward strand.
AGCAAAGAACGTAATACCCATCACATGCCCTCAGTCCCCAATCGCCTCAGACACTCTAATAAATGTGAAAACTCACTCTCTTCTCCAAACCCAGCCTTAAAATTCAGGTCAAGCAAAGCAAATGGAGAGCTGATACCTAGGATTGTTTTTTGTTTATATGTATGGGCTGCTTTAAAGTTCAGGGCAAGAGGACTGAATTAGGAACTAGGATTATTTATTTACTTATTTGTGTGTGTATTTGTTCTGAGGTGACTATAACACATATCAGTGTCAGGCATTGCACGCTGCAGTTGCAAAGAGAGTGTTCCCCCAGCTCTTGAACCACAGAGAGCAACTTTTACATGCCAGCAGTATCTCTATTCTCATTCTTCAAGTTCTGAATTACTTTTTCTTTAAAAAGGGCATCCTCCATAGGACACGAATGGCCTCTGAATGCCAGCTCAGTTGGATCTGTGTGAAACTAGACTTTAATTCCCGACCGTAGAAAGAAGTTGACGTAGGGAAGAAAAACAAGGTTTTGAAATGTATCTTGCATTTATGAAGAAACTATAGGAACCACATAGAGAAGAAGACGATCTTTAGGCTCACAAACAGGGCCAGTAAATCTGTCTTTTGTTTATTAGGAATGAATTGCTGTAGGATTCCTAAAGGAGAAAAACAAAGGAGGAAAACAAAGAAATGTGCTCTGTACTTAGTAAGGGTATAAATCCTCAAGTTGATACACAAAGGCTCACTCTGCGTACTTTGACTACTAGTGCCATTGAGTCACACCTGCTTGGACGCCAAGACATGCTTTCAGCAGAGGAAAGCAGGCTCACCAAGCCAGCACAGTAGCTCAACCTGATGATAATGCTTCTGAAAATCATGACTCAAGACAGGGTACCCTAGGTTTGGTCAGAGATTTATTCTTTTGTGTCAAACGGCAGGGTTTTTTTTGTGTCAGTCTCCATGGTGATGAGTTTGACCGTCACCCCTGGGACAGCACTGGGAGCGGTTTTACAAAGCTCACCTTGGCAGATTTACCATCACTGCTATGTATCACAGAAATCAATGACAGCAAGCTGTTGACACACTGAACTGCATGAAGTCGCTATCTTCCCCTTTTAGGTATTAAAAAAAATATTTCCTCATCTGGAAGGCCACCTGAACTGCTAATTACTGGCAGAAATATTTCCTGTCGGATGTTATCTAGCCAACTACAGAATACATGTCAGTCTTACTTTTGCCAAGGCAATTAGAAGGGAGCTGACCTAGAACATATCAAAAACTGTAAAACACAATTTGCTGCTCTTTTACTTAGTCAAATACCTCAATCTCTGCCTTTCCTTTCTCCTCATTACCCAAATTATATGGTAAATCAAAAAGGGAGAGGTCAACTGAATTAAATTAAATTCAAAGCAGGTACGAGAGGGTGAAATCTGGACGTCAGTTTGACTGTCAGAGCTGATACTATTGCATGTCCCAGGAGAACTCAATGTTCTGGAAAAGTGTGTGGCAGTAAAGCATCAGAAAATTATTTATTTAATTATATAAATGCAAATGTGGACAGTTTAAAAATCAAGGTAATTTTAATTCTACTTTGGGTAGGATGATGTGTTTGTTTCTGTGAATCAGGATTTTCAGCCAGCTGAGATTCTCGGAGAAGAGTAAAACTTTTTATACGATTTGCTAGTGCAGTTGAAAGGTACAGACAAATTGCCACCATGCGAGCACATTCTGTAGGACTGAGAAAAAAGCAGCAACTCTGCAGCCTTTGCTTGGGCAGAGCAGTCTGAATGCTTGGCATTTATAGCAGTCTGGTGCCAGAATTTGTAGCTGACTATAAAGATCTCAGACAGCTTATCTCCCCCATAAAACCATTAGGGCAATCTGTGTTGTTACTAGATTGCTCTATTAATTACAGAAGTATGTATGCACCTTCAAACTATGCATATGTATATTTAATGCATTTATTCTGTTATACGAGCATATTGAAATACAAATCATCAGCCACACAAACCAATCTAAATGTATATATGTTAGCAGACCTGAAAAGCAACATGCAATACCGATGTGTGAGGGATTTCTGAACCTATCAACCTCTCCTAAACTTTGGGCTGTAAATGGAGATTCTGCTAACTGTGTAGTCTTTAGCTGCATGCCATCTGTTTAGATTCTAGAGTCGGATGTGTGCGATTAAACATTCCTGGACGTTGCAAACCTTAAAATACAGTGAGAAATCAGCTATACGGATTCCTACACTGCTGAATTATTAGAAATGCTGACGGTTTCACAGAATGCAATACAGCTCTGCAAAATGTGCCATTTGTTGCATCTCTGACATTTTTTGAGTATGATTTACACACATCTGTCCTTGATACGAAGATGGATTATACATTTATACCACACACATTTACTTTCCCATAAATCTTTTCAATAATTTCTTATATAAGCACTCTCATAGTCTGGTAAAGTTTAACACAGTGTCTTGTATATGTTCAATGTAGGTAGAAAACGGAGGCTTTTAGGGCTTGAGCAGACAAGGTGCTCAGTGAGTTGACATGCACGTAATTACTGAGACTCATAATGCAGGGAGATGTGATCATAGACAGATGTGAACTATTTTACACATACAAATGGATTTGTAAATTTACTTTGCATGAGTGTGATGGTATTTGTGCAAGCATGCATCACAGAACACATCAGGCATAAATTAAGCTGCTTCGCAGTAGTCACAGATTTTCAGTTTTATCTGATGCTGTGGAAATGCAGTTATACCACACTGAAAGCTTCCATCATACGGTAGAGAATCAGTTTCATCTGACATACACTGTTTAACTTCTGGAGCGTACACAAATGTGATGTCTACACATGTCACAACACATAGCATTTAACAGGCAGAAAATATCTACATGCTTCTATGGTGGAAATTTATGCATGCAGCTTTTCTCTGGCTTTTTGGATGGGATTTGACTCTGGATTAAAATATGTCGATGGAGGTGCCCATATGTGAGTGAGTTAGGTGTCTAGACCCCCACCACAGGCTGAGCTGAGCTCAGCCACCCATACTCAGCTGCCTTNCCTGAGTGAGTTAGGTGTCTAGACTCCCACCACAGCCACCCATACTCAGCTGCCTTGTGCTTTCTGCATGGTGCCAAGATGTGCCCATCTGGCCTCTAACAAAGGCACAGATCTCCCACAAGCCTGCCACCCATGCGCCGTGTTAGGGACACGTGAGAGTGTCTCAGGTGTCACTATACACAGCCACCTTTCGGTGGTACCTATGTTCAGAGTCCTAGATATCCACTGGCTGCAGTGGGAGCTTAGGGAACCAACTCCCATGAATAAACCTGTGTTCAGGTACTCTCCTTCAGATATCTTGAACTGAACTGTACTTTCTGTATTTTGATCTTTTGAAACAATGTAAATGAAACAAGTGAAAAAAAGCAAATATCCTCGTTCAGTCCTGTTGTATCATAACTCAATTTTTTAAATTACTGTAATATGTTTTCTTACATTCACTGGTATTTATGGCAAAAACATCTTCCTATCCTTTTAAAAAGATTTTTCTCCCACTGAACTTCATTAATTTACATACTACATGCATTTAATAAAATAAAATTTAGTCTAAAATGTTAGCAAAAGGGATGAAAACCACAACAAAATATGCTTTATCTTATTTTCTGTCATTGTTTTTAGTATGTTCAGGATTGTACTTCAAAATGTTTTCCTGCAAGGAAAGAAATAGACACTGTAGATAGTATATATCTTATTGTCAGCAAATACAGTTCTTGCTCTAATGACAATTTTCTGTGAATTTTAAAGGAATATTTTGTGAATTAATGTCCAGTAAAATTTACTATTAACCTGAAAGGGTAAGAGTCAGAAAAGATAAATAAAGAAGTAGAGTAAAAGAGTTCTTTATGCTCGATGACAGCTCCTTGACTTTCTGCTGCCATGTTAACTCTTTGCTGGTTGAAGGCAGGTGCTTCCTCAAAATAACATTTTAAGTAAGTTGTCACTGTTTATAAGTATTGCAGCTGCTGGGCTTTGCCAGATACCTTCTCAAAATATTATCTTCCTTTTTGATTATGTAAATATGGTATCTGTTTTTCTAGTGATTTTGAATTATGTTTACTGAGATACAGATCCCATTAAGGCAAATGACCAGTTTGTCATGAAGGATAGTATCTTGTGGTTGCCATACTATCTACCAGGATCAACAAAGAAAGAGTATTTCCAATTCAAATACAAAATCTGAATGCAAGCTAAACAGGCACTACCGAGAAAAAAAAAAATTATCTTTCTTAAAGCATCCACCAAGCCTTATAAACACAGGTTCATACAAAGAACCCCACATCTACTCCAGACTGCTTTAAACCTAAATTAGAAGAGAAAAATGTGGTTACTGTATATGCCAAACTTAAAATAATGGATAAACTTAAAATTTCTGTATTTCCATGTATCAGCAATGTACAATTCTAATTACAATGACGAATGCACTTTCTGGATCACAAAGAATGAATAAGACTTAGACTTGACAGCCTTTGGAAATGGTGGAAAAGTGAGCTTAAGAACACTCTTGAACTTCAGTGTCTTCTGTTGCAGAATAGAAGGATCTAGTTGCATCAGAATCCAATGTCAGCTCTGCTGTAAGGGATAAATATCATAGTTAAATCTGTGATACACTGTACACGTTTGTTACAGAGAAGAAAACAACTCTAAATCAGCCTCCCATTAGAGACAAAGAAGTGCAGCAGGTAGATGGATAACTTGAATCAATACAGGGAATGTAAGTGTTTTACTAAATAGAAGGATTCACTAGCATGAATGAAACACTTCAGCGCGTTGCACGTACTGCTGCTGTAGGCTCCCAAGGAAAACTTCCACAGATGTTAACAACAGCTTTCTGTAAGTAAGGATCAAATTATAACAGGTAACTCCTCTGAGTATGTTTAAATCGGAAATTCATATCACTGTTTTGCTTCTATCATGAGCTATAGACATGGGGGTGAACTTTTAACCCAAAGTGCTGAGAACAGAGGACCTGAATGTCATCAAATAAATATTTGTTGTCTAAGTAAATAATAGTTGAGAATAGAGGACTGAATGTCATCAAATAAATATCTGTTGGCTTAGTAAACAATATGGACAAAATGTCAAGGTGGCCCTGAGTGCATCAGCAGGTTGTCATTGTCCTGTAGTCTTTCTGCACAATCCTCTTCTGACGCTTCTGCCCAGCTCCTCATTCCAGGGCTTGGGCTGCCTGTGCTCAGGATCTGCTCTGATCTGGTGCAGATGTGCCACCTTGGAGCTTACTGCCATGAAAGCACCTTTGTTGTGAGAAGGAGCCAGGGGAAGCATCACTCTCACCCTCCATCTGTGCACTCTTTGCCCATGAGTCAGGAGCTGCTCTTACATGCCTGTGGTCCTTGCACGCATGCTATGCCCAGCCTTGTGCCTGGCCTGTCTCTCCTGGCTGGCTGGACCTCACACCTGCTGTGTCAGTGACAGTGTGTCTGGCTACCCCTGGGCTATGCCAGCCCTGCTCTGTGGCTCTGGGACTGGACCACACGCTGGGGTGGGGGCTCTGTACTGCTTATCTTGCTGTTGGCACAGCTGTTGTCTGCTTTTCCTTTGCAGGGCAGCTCACTATTAATCCTCTCTAACGTGAAGATCACAGGATGCATTTTTAGTTACCTTGATTGTGGGAAGTGCTCTTGCTTATCAGATGCTCAGAAAATGGATGTTTGATCAATATTATAGACATCACAGGGCTTTGGCCAATAGGTTCAAAATGTTCCTCATCTTATTACAGGCAGTGTGTGATTATTGGTGTCGATAATCCTCACCTGCATTTATTCTTATTAATTAGGCAATGCAAGCTTAAATAGTTCTAAGTGATGACTACGTCTCTGGAAGAAATGTTCTGCCATGTCAGAATATCCATTAAAAATTTCAGAAAAATAAGGTTCTACTAACTGAATGCTCTGAAGTTTTCAGTGTCTTTGGAAAGGAGGAGAAAGAACTTATTAGCTTTTTGAATTGCAACTTAATTAAAGCAGAACTGTAGTAATGACGCTGTAGTAGTAAGTGTAGTATGACACACAACCTGAAACACAGGAAATCCATTTAAACATATGGAAAATCTTTTTTATTGTGAGGGTAGTTTTTAAACAGAAGCAGATTACCCAGAGAGGTTGTGGAGTCCCTATTCTTGGCAATATTCAAACCCCAAATTGCCAGAGACCTGAACAACCTGCTCCTCATTGCCCTGGCTCTGAGCAGTGGGATTGGATTGGACTTCCCAGCCCTCCAATTCTGTGATTCTTCACACCTGGCCACGTTCCTTCCAAAGTCACTTAGATCATAATAAATGAGCTTCCTTGATAAGCTACTGCTATCCATGTCTCCTTTTACTACGGAGCATTTAGAATTGCAGCTGTATGTATGCGCCCTTCAACAGGAGATGGATATTTCCAACCCCTTCTGCTGAAGCCCCCTGCTGTGAATGTCACTCAGCCTCAAACCACTTGTGTTCCAATATTCCCCTCTGCTTGCCACAAGTATAACTTTCCTTCTAATTATTTTAATCAAGACTATTTCCTTCACAGCACTTTATTTTTTTTTTCTCTTTTGTTTCCCAGCATCCTATTGACATCAGACTGGACACACTGGTTTCTCATTCTTTCTGTTCCATCCAATGCTACAAAACACCCAAGCCCAGAGACATTCTTGGCAGCTCTGAATGGTGTGCTTTACTCAAGATCAGGTAATGAAAACTCTCTGGTACATTCCTTCCTGAGCTATAAAACAATATCTCTGTGTCTTGTAAAGGCTGGGACTGTCATAGGAAAACAGATGGAGTGAGTTGCAGGGAAGTTTCTGCTACTTTAAGGACAAAATCCCTTCCCTGAAAACAAAAGAGGTCACAAAGTTTTCCTAAATTCGGTATTACCACTTTGTGTTGGTACTCCTATGGACTGGCAGGTACTGCGTACTGCCAAGCTGACATTTGCCTTCCAATGTTTTTATGGTTTTGTCTCTCAAAGCTAGAAAAAGCATCAAAGAGCATTTCCAAGGCAGCAGCAATGCTGACAGTTAAACACCTGATTTTTTGTAACATTGTCAGGCAACAACAGCTGGTACAATAATCCTACAACGTACAAAGCATTTTTTAATTGCTGTTATCTATTCTGGAAATGGTGGCCTAATTTACCACAGGCTAAAATGGAAATTGTTAGTTTTGCATGAGTCAGCGTATCACAAATAGAACAAAGTATTGAGACCTGATTTTTTTCGCCAAGAATATCCCTGCAAAATGAGATAGGGACCACTTCATTTGTGTTCCTGTTTCAATAGCTGATGGCAGGAATGAAGATGGACCTGATAATTTTTTTTAGCAAAAGCTTTAGTCCTCCCTGAATTCTTGGCATAAGCACACCTGTGCAAGAGCAGAAACCAAATTGCCCTGAAATGTATTACATTGTTAAATCAGGGACAAAACTGGGGAGGGAATCCTATCTCCAGCCAATATGTATACCACAAGAATGTGATGAATGAAAGGAGATTCTGGTTGCTCACACTCTGCATTTTGGATAACAATTTAACAACCGATCTGAGCCAGGATTGAGGGAGGGTGGAATCTGATTCATCTGCATGCATTTCCTCCTCTCCTTGCTTTCCCCCACACACCTTCCCCCTCTCAGCAGCATCCTTGGCATGAAGTAATCCAAATGTGCAGGGATTACCTGGGCAAGCCAAGCTTGCCAGTTGGCACAATGACACGCACTAATCTTGGAGGGAAAAATGAATCACGTTTTGTTCTGGACTGCAGATGTCAGCTGTGGAAAGAAAAAAATGGGTTACCTCAGTCTCACCATTGGCCTCATGAACATTTTACAGGTGTAAGGCATTTTACACTTGTAAGATATGATTGGGGAAAGGAAAATAAAAAAAAAAGAAATCGAACAAATTGCCAGGGGAATAAAACTGGTAAAGGATGTATTCTGGTTGTATTATAGCTTTTCTTTAAAACCTGTAGTAACATAACTATGCAAAAAGTTTAGTGAAAAACTTTTAAGGTATCGCAAAATAACCTTTCAATTACGTTAGAGTACATATGTTGGCAACACTGAAATGTGGACAAAAAATCCATAAAATACTTTGAACTGCATCCTGTGGGATTGCAAAGTATCCTTGCCTGGCAAACAGGTTACAACTTTAATAGTGTTCCCATGGCTACCACCGTGCTGTGTTTGACAATAAGCCCGAGGAGCCTGAAAAAAATAATAGGAAGAAGTTGCATACCTCCACATATGAATAGGAAAGGGAATTTTACTGATTTGCATATTCAGCTTTATTCACTGGCACGCGTGCTGCAGGATTTTCTTTCTCTTGATGTTCTTCTCTTCAGTAGTGCTGAAGTACTACCTCACTGTTTACCGCATCATGCCCCCCGTGAGAAGCGGTACCTCTGACTGCTGCTCTTTTACATACCACAAAGGGAAATACAGCCTTCTGTTTCTTCTGTTAACAGAGGAAATGATCAAGCTGCCTGATATTCTCATGAATAGGAAAAAAGATGCAATAGACCTTTTCTTTGCCACTGAATACTTTGAGAAAAACTAAGAATTGTGATTGTATTCCATTTTGCATTTTATTGTCTTATTTTTGTTTGACAAGGTCTAGAATATGCTTGTTTTCATATGGAAAGAGGTTTCATTCCAGAGGGAAAAAATGTGTTGTCCTAGGAAAATCAAACATGAATAAACACTAAACATGTATTAATTTGGCATTAATGGGTTGTAAAGGTTTACCTTAGTCCTGATGTCTCCCAAAGTCTTTGTTGAGAGCACTGATGTACACCAGAAGCACATTAGAGGGATATGGATGTGCAGGCATAATAACCATTTCAGAGAGGTCAAGATTCAGAAAAAAAGGGCATATGGAGAACAAAATATACAATCAGTTTTGTTACTTTATACATAGCTAAAGAGATGGTGAACTGGTGAATCAGCAAAAGCAGTGTCATGGTACTCAAGAGGCCTAAAGAGAATACAAAATGAAAAGTAGGAGAAAGTGGAGGGACTGGTCAAAATGGAAATGGGCAACCACAGAAATTATATAACAGCATCTCTCCGGGGTTAAGCTGAGACAGAGTTAACTTTCTTCATAATAGAGGCTGTGTTTTGGATTTGTGCTCAGAAAAAAGCTGATAAAAAGTGATGCTTACACAGCTGCCAAGGTCTTTCAGCTTCTCTGGCTGTCTGCAAACAGGAGAAGCTGGGAGGGAGCACAGCCCCAGTTACTAGCCCAGGATTTNCAATATTATTGTACTTCAGTTATTAACTTGTTCTTATCTCAACCTATGAGTCCTTTTTTTCCCTTTACCACTTTAATTCTCTCCCCTATCCTCGGGTGGGTGGGTGAGGATTGCGTGAGTGGGTGTGTGGTTTGGCCCCAGCCAAGGGCTGACCCATCACAGCATCCTAGCTGAAGGTACAAAGTGAAAGAACATAATGGCAATTTAAGGATGAGGTTACTACACTGGGATACAAAGATGGTTTTGGTAGGGCACATCAGAAGAGAAGAGAGATCTCACCTATGAGTCCTGCTGGAAAACTAGAGGGGCAAAACAAGTGCTAGAAATCAATTCTGAATTTTTGAAACCCCTTCTGAGAATGAGGAATGTAAAGTAGAGTGAAGAATAAATGCAGGGAAAGAGAGGGAGAAGTCACGTTTCAACATGGAAGTGGAACAATGCTGTTGTAGCTGTTACATAAACATGTATATGCATGCATATATTGACATGAACTCCAGCATAAGAAAGATAAGGATAGAGATCTATTTTTTGAATGACAGAATCCATGATCAAGAATAATATATATCAAGGAAAGAGAAAATTAATGTAAGTGGAGCTCCATGGGGCTTCAGTGTTAAGTGCAAGAGAGGGGAGAAGAAAATTGTAAAATACAGCTGAAGGGCATTTAGAGAGGAGCTAAGAAACCAAAGTGACATGCAGGATTAAGGCAGGGAAAATGATAGGTTTTGCTGAATGTAGCCAATAGACTGAGACGGATGAGAGTAGAAAGGAGGTCTAGAGAGAGAAGAGGTCACAGCTGACCTTGGTCAGGGCTGTTTCAGTGGAGTGGAAATGGCAGGGAGCAGCTTGGGGAGATCTGAGGGGAGGCGTGACGGGGAGGGAGCCAGGGCAGCCGAGGCAGGCAGCGAGCGAAGGGGCTGCGGCAGCCAGGAGGAAGCAGCAGCCGCAGAAAGACAAGGGGCGTCATGGCAGGAACCGAACCACACGCTGGCATATTAAAAGTCAAAAAGAAAAGAAAAACATAAATGAAGGCTGGCTTGAATTAAAACTGAAGGGTGGCTGTAATTTAAGAGAAACTGGGATGCTGGAAGTGAGTGGGAGAAACAGAAAGGCAACAAGAGATAGCAGAGATGAAAAAAATTGCCATGACAGAGGCTCTGGCAGAGGACAGACAAAATGTGATGTGTGTCTGGGCAGGGAGACTGGAGCTGAAAGGCAGGGAGATAGTATACCAGCTTGACAGAGGCTGAATGATATCCAGACAAAGTGTAATCCTTCATGCTGTGTTGTGCTATTCTAAGACATGGTACAGTTTAACACAGCAGAAAAAGAGGAATTTTAGAATATTTTGTTGCCATTTGTGAGCAAAAAAGTCTATTAGTTCATCTAGTTTGCCCTCCAAGACATTGCTGATTTAGGGACCGTTAAAATTCAGTTAGGTATCCCTGTATAGAGCACAGTACAAACAGACAAAGACATCTGGAGGGATGAAAGTGGCATATGGAGAACTCATTGAGAAATCCTTGCCTCCTTCACAAAGCTTTTCCAGTTTCGGTGTTTCCTGTTCCATACCTAGATGTAAACAAAGTGTAATTGAGCTTCTTTCTAACAAAAGAAACAGAAAAATTCAACTCAGAAGTACACTTTTTTTACTCCCCATACACATGGAAGATCCAGGTTCAAATCTGTATTTGTGTATACACACATGATTTCTGTGTACACTTGAGATGATTTGAGTCATCTAAAAGACAAAAAAAACCCAAGGCATAGATCATTTACTAGAAGATGACATGTAAAACTGTCTTTCATTATTTTTTGTAGTTTTAGAAGAGGTTTGAAATCTGCCCTGCCAGTAAGGTGTCTAGCTGTCAGACTAGCTGCCTTCTGCTGCTGGTGCAGCAAAGTTTGTATTTCCTCTATCACAAAAAAGTACTGAGGACACAAGCTGTGATTCCTTGTGACCCAGTACTGCTCCTGCAACAGAAATGTAGTTACTGACTTCATAGAAAGAGGATGAGCCTTAACTAGAGAAGCAGTAATGCAAAATAATGTGTTTGACTGGAGAAACTGAGTACCAGTCTTGTTAGGTTTTTATACAGCTTTTCTGACTGGGTAAATAAATTTAAGTTTCATGCTTTTACAGCAGCTCTTTACAAAGCATTCTTTCTACCTAATGCTTTGGTTTTACATTCTTGCCTTGAAATTAGTTTAACAGGGCTTTTTTACAGAGGGATGGAAATCAGCTTGCCCTCATAGGCCACGCAATGCATTCCTTGTTTCCTGAGCCTGTCCAGCAGTCAGAATGTTCCCCTTTTTGGAAACTTTAATTAGAGTAATGGTTAACTGCATAGACTTACTGTCAAGCCATTTGTCATTCTAAAATTATAACAAAATCAGCAACTTAGATTGGTTTTAAAGTTCTTATCACCAGTTAGAATTTCTTGTTTGTAAAGTCATCTTCTATTAGTTATAATATCGATTATGTTGCTACAAATTTCCCTAAAGGTTATACCTGCAAGATTTAGATTGCTAACATAAGAAAACAGAGGAAAACAAAAGCAATGCAAGGAATACACGTCTTCTTGCCTGCTGCTTGTTAGCTGGAGGTACTGCAAATCTACTGGCAATTTCCTTTATGTGCTCCTCTTTCAAGAGGTTTAATACTTTAGTGAATCAGAAAGTCAGAACTAATTATGCACTTTCAGATTTAAGCAAATGTCTCAGAATTATTACTGTGCGTTAAATAAAGACTACTTTTGCGTCCACTGCTGCTGTGAGGTGCTAAGCAAGGTCGGGGTGGGGATGGTTGTGTGGTATTTCCCTCTCATGTGAGCTGGAACACATTTCACACCAAACAGTGGAAGTGGTGAAAGGAATCTTCTGCTCCCTTTCTCCATAAATCCATCCCGGATTGAATGGCATTTTATTTTACAGTGAACAGATGCATTATAAAAGAGTTTCAATTTGGAATTTTAATTGGCACAGTCCAGACCTGCATACAAATGATGAGGAATTCAGCTTCTCATCTTTGCTCTGAAAAGGAAAATGTTGTCTTAATTCTGATGAAGGTTGAAAGTGTCCCGTAAGAGGCAGACGCTTGGAAGTTTTAAAGAGATTAGGGTCATGCTTAGACTGAGCTTCTAGCAAATCTTTCTTGGTTCAACAGCATGGAAATGAGTAGCACCTAAAGGAAAAGGAGAACTGTCCAAATGGAAGGTAAAGCAAATATTGAACTGTTACTGCAGAGCACAGCAGAAGTAGAAGCCACTCCTCTGCATTAATTGTCCAAGTGATGGAAATATACCAGCCTTTCCTTGAAGCTTTAGTGAGTGCCTAATTAATTCACTCCTGAGATCCCGAACAAAGTAACAGTCAATTAAACATTATACATGCGTGCTGCAGCAGAAATGATCTATATGAGCTACACCTGGAAAGAGTTAATTTGTAGATCAAGACAAAATTGGAAACACTGGAGGAATAAACACAGGAGAATGACTGAAGGTGGACTTGAATAACAAAAACAGATCAATTCTCCTGTGGATGTGCTCGCATAACCCCTCTTAATGGAAATTACATGCATGACACATCAACAAGAAAACATAACCTGAAGTTCATATTTTTCAGTTATGAGATGATCCTTATTTAAGGATTGTAATGCCACAACGTTCACTGATCTTTACTTGTGGTTCAAGAAGTAGAATGGGGATTTAGAAAGAAGTACCACGTGAAATAAACAATTAATTATTTTTTTTGCTAAAAACTATTATGAAAAATACAGGCTTAAATGTTTAGGTGGAAAAGGCATGCTAATATGTATTTAGAGATTTAACTGGAGTTGAAAAACAAGTGATTTTAAATTAGTGGATACTAAATTTAGATGTTAATGGTATAGTGTCAAAAGCTAAAAGCATGTTATTTACAAGTTATTAAGATTCCAAATCAGTGCATCTAAGTACAGATTTGTAATTAAATATAAGGTTGTATAGACAGAATTCGCTAGGCTCTGATGAAAGTACTTAAAGACAAGAAATTGCTATACGTGTTTATGAACCATATAGCATAATATTGGTGTACAACTCTGTAAAGAGCTAATAAAATTTAAGAACATTTAAAGGCTGAGATTTCGGTTAACATATGGAACAAATAATGATTAGGCTTTCAAACAGTCAAGACGGTTGACAAAAAAACACCTTTAATGGTGATGAAAAATCCAGATGGAATAACAGATGAGAAGTTCCACACGAGTAGAAATAGGGAATGTAGCTGTTCGGAGCTGTGAGTACAGAGGCCTGATTTAAAGCCCAGGAGATCCATGTGAGGATCCCTCACTTCACTCAGCAGTGATTTATATATTTACTGCCATATCAAGAAAAAATGATGAAAAGCCAGACACACTGCCAATTGCTGAGGTATCTCACTGGATATATTATTTCCAACAACAATTCCTCACTAAGAATAATTTCCTGAGATATGTCAGTCCTCCATGTTTAAATCAATGTTAACACATGCTTTATTGCTGTTATAAAGCAGTAATTAATCAGAATGCTGGGCAGTACATACAAAATCTGTTATGGTTATGGAGTTACTTTTAGCAAACAAACTTGCATCCTTATCAGGAATGAAATATTTGCTACAATACGTTTTCCTTAGAAAACTACCACAATGCTGACAGTAATTCTTATTAACTAGAACCCATATCAGGTACATTATCATATCTTAGATTTATGTCATTAAATACTCTACATGAATCATATCTCAGCCAGATCTTCTAAGACTCCTGGGTGCAAGACATCTAGACCTACTAATTTTTAAAAAGTTTGAATCTAGAAGCTGTTATTTAACGTATTCTGAAGTTATCAGTGAAGACCAAATGTCATATGTTCATGATACAAGTATTTATTATTTTTTTGGTGAACACACAAAACCACCATTAATATTTTTATTATCTCCACACAGTAGTAGTTAACACATGGCACTGGATTTTGTTTAAAGGCACCTCCTTTTGTTTCCCTCATCCCTTACAAATTTTTCCCAATAATTTCAGGTTTTCTTCTCAAAATTTGTTCTTCAGACAAACTGATTTATAGTGATTATTTTTCCCTCCCTGCTAAATATATTTTTTTTTCTAATTGTTTATTTATTTAGTTAAATGTGGGGAAATTGCCCTCTTTTTTACTACGAACTTTTAAGCTTTTGGATTCACCTTAATAAAAAAATCCTAGATCTTACTCCTGCTTTTTTCTAGACCTCCCTCAGTCAACTTCATTCATATTTTCCCACAATTTTGCAATGCTGCTTCTTAAACTAGCTGGACAGCCTACTACACTATCAATGAAGAATAAAAATTGCCTAATTGATGTGTTTGTGTAAGCAGGAATTTTTATGCTCTGATCTGCAGGTCAAAATTGTAGCCTCACCCAATGCACTACTTTTGTTACAATACCACAGTTTTAACAAGAACACCTCAAAATACTAGACAGCCAGCTTGATTTTCAGTGGTGTTCATGGAATTAGATGNCATCACTAACTTCTAGCAAAATATGTATATTTCTCTCTTATCAGAGAAGATAAATACCTTTCTTACCAGGTACCAAATGTTTGCATGTAACTGTTCCCACTGAACAAGAGTCAAACCCAACATTAATGATACACTAAGATGCTGGGTTTTTTATATTTCAAGTGAAATCCATCCTTTTGTGGAGACCAGACCAGTTCTAAAGATTTAATTCTCCTAGTGACTAACCGGTAGGACACACTGACAGCTGTGTTGCTACCACTCAGCATTTAGTAGGCGTAAGAGAGGGAAAGGTAATTCCCTTTGCTAGGGCTATGCTTGCAGTCACAAGCTTGTGCCAGTGGTGCAGTTTTTAGCAGCCCCAGAGCTCATTGAAGGATGCTATAATGACTACGTGAGCTCAGTGTGAAATTTCCACCGATGACCAAACTTCCCAGTGATACACATTGCTTTTGTGGACTGGCTGCATTTGGGCTTGACAACCTGATTGATTGATTGATTGAGCTAAAAAGCTACCATTGAAATCAGGTAATTTAGGTTTGAGGAGAGTCCATGGATTTAAATGATAGTCTGGTTCTGTACAAAGCCTTTAGAACAGTAAAGTCTTGAAATGAAATAAAGGACATGATTAAGAAAGTTGATCAGCAGATCTTATATCTGGAAAGTCAGTACAAATGCCACTTTAGGCATGAGTTACACAAAATTAAAAACCTAATTTAAATGGAATTCTTGTGCACTTATGAAACATGCAAAGTATATTCCTGCAATTTAATAAACTCTGTTCCTCTGCAGCTATTAGGAAGTAAGCCATATACTCAGGAGAGTAAGATAGGTTCTTCATACCAGAGAAGCAAACCTCCATGAAAAATGTGCATTCCAGCTCAGAGACAGTTTACAAATTAAAACAAAACAGCAAAATTAAGTAAAGGATGATGCATAAGTTAACAGTGCCTGGAGGCAGCCTTAGCTTTAATGCCAGCAAATCATGCAGGTCTTACATAGTTATTCACTGTAGTATTCAATAAAAAATGAGGTTAGTGTAACAATACTAAACATATCCTTAAAGAAACACGCTCAGCAATAAGTCATTTGAACTTTACACTGCAGGGAAGACAGTAAATATGTTATACATTTAAATAATGCATGTTTTCTCAGGGTTTGAATTTTAAATGTGGGTTGTGAGGTAGCTCTGGAAAGCTATAGTCAATAAATTGAATTAGGGGTTACTGTACAATAGGACAGTTATGGTGTGAGCTCACTGAAATATATATGGCTGTATTCTCTTAAATATTTTGAAATTTTAAAAATAATTTTTCTGTAAAATAATCTTCTTTTATTAAACAAATGTTTGTGATTTTTCTTTCTTACTTTCACCTTTATTTAAGGTGAAAATAGAATAAAGATAACATCCTGAATAAATAAGAAATAGAGAAAGACAGAAAAAGAAAGCAGATGAAAGAAAGACAAAAGGAAAGAAAAAGAGAAAAATAAAAGAAAGATAAAGGGGGGAGAAATTACAGACCGCCACCTAGCAAACACAAAAGTTTTTTAAAAAATAATTTTTTGTCATATTTAGGGAGAAATTAAAAAATTAAAATACCATTTTTAGTTCTCCTTTTCCATACAAAAAGCAGCACCACCCCCAAAATATCTAGCATTATCTAGCATTTCCCATTTAAATATTTTCTAAAGAATGTTATTTCGGGGTAGATTTAAATTAAATTCAGTAATTTAAAAAAAGCATTTGCCACAGGAAAAAATGTTGATTGCTGTTATTATTATTAGTGTTGTGTTTGGTTTTAGTTTTGTTATTCTAACTAGTGTATATTTTAATATTCATGAAAACCACTTCTTTGTAACAAAAGTCTTAGCATAAAACAGATCCTTACATTTTTAATCATGTAATCACTTTTATTGCTATATATTGTGTATATTCAACTGCTTTAGGAAGTGAGCAAGAAACAACAAAATGGAAAATACTGTTCCTGTGCTATCCTCTTTGTTAAAACCGTTTGAATTTAAATATTAAATTGAATGAATAACTGAAAAATTGAAGATTACAGTCTTCGCAATTATTCACACAAATGGCTAATTTTATTTTAATATTTCAGCGCTACTGAATTTCTTACGGCAGAAGAAAAGAGGGAAAGGTCAGGCAAGAACCAATTTCTTGGTTTTATTTTCACCTTTATGTAAAAAGCTGCCAAGTGATGCCCTGCTGAGGCAAACTC
>VZTO01001509.1:3415-20610 GCA_013400615.1 Syrrhaptes paradoxus
AACAGCTTGCCATGATGCAAAGTAGAAGTTGTTAAACTTACTGCACTTTGTCAAAGGGTGAAGATGGAAACAAAAGATAGTCATTGCAAAGAACTATGATCAGATGATTCCTCTTTGTCACATAGGGAAAGATGACATCGTCTCTCTTTTGACTAACACTTTTAAAATTACTTGTTAACAGCGGGTCAAATAGAGATCACAATATTACACTAGAAGCTAAACAGTAGTAAATTTTACACCATTAAACTTAGAAACATTTAATATAACATACTCGTTCCTAGCCCAATGAGTAAGAAATTAGAAATTGCAATTAATTTAACCACTTTTTAATTCAACTACAAATTTGATTTCATTTTTTAATTCATTACTACAGGGTACAATGTTCGAAGTATTTACCTACAGATTTAATGCCAAGGTTCCACCAAACATGCCAAGGCACTCATTAGCATCAGCTCCTAATCTTATTTTAATAACACAATCTATTAGAAATAGATGGTACTATTTGATTTACCATGAATATAAAACCAACACATTTTAAATTAAATGGGAATAGGGCACAAACATATCTTACAAACACACACAAATCTTGATAAGGGGCTCTTTTAGTCTCCCTCCCAAAAAAATATAAAAGGTAGAAAAGGTAAAAAATGAAGTTTATGTTTAGAAGATTTATTTCAAACTTAAATTGGAAAAGACTTCCCCTGTTCAACAGCAATGATACATTGTCTGCTTTCCACAGGCATCAACTTAAATGATATATGTCATAAAAGCTGTGACAAAGTAATTACTATTGGCAAAGATGAATAATTGCATTATTGCCATTACAGAACACTGAATAAAATAAGACAGCTAATCGGTCATCATGCTCAACTTTTTAGGACACTCAAACTTCATTAGTGAACAGCAGCTCATCTTAACTGCATTGAACATGCTAGGTATTTCTTCACATTCAGTAACAAAACAAATTCCTCTACAGTATTTCAGGATTAAATTGATTTTTAAATGTTAATATATTTCAGAAACCTGTTTTTTGAAACAGGTCTTGCTATTTGTTATGGTTTTGAACACAGCTAACAGCAAAGAAATTCCACAACATCTGCTCCCCCCTCCCAGGGACCGGGGGAGAGAATTAAAGGGGTAAATGGGAAAGAACAATTTAACAACTACAATGAAACTGAAAATAAAAATGATAATATCATTGATAATAGTAATAGATATAAAAATACAAAATAAGCGATACACAGTGCAACTGCTCACCACCTGATGACCAAGGCTCAGCCTGTTCCCGGCTAATGATTCCTGAACAGGNTGACTGTCTTGGCAGCAACCATAAACATCAGTATGTTATCTGCCTTCTCAGCACAAATCTAAAACATAGCCTCACATTAGCTACTCTGAGGAAAGTTAACTTTGTCCCAGCTGAAACCACGACACCATTTAAGCTGAAATGTAAACGTGAAATACAGAAGCAGAGCCTGTACTGTAAGGTGAACCTTACAATATGAGCTATTCCATCAGAATCAACAATTCACAGCACAGCAGACTAATACAATTAATTAAATTCTGACATTGTAAAGTGTTAAAA
The DNA here is from genome assembly GCA_013400615.1 of Syrrhaptes paradoxus. Taxonomy (NCBI): domain Eukaryota; kingdom Metazoa; phylum Chordata; class Aves; order Pterocliformes; family Pteroclidae; genus Syrrhaptes; species Syrrhaptes paradoxus. Next base: position 5,001 of record VZTO01001509.1, read on the forward strand.
TGAAATACATTCTCCCTATGAGTGGTTCTTCTGAAAAAAAAAAAAAGAAAAAAAAGAATTACATATGCAGGGAAAAAAGTTTTTTGTAATATAGAAAAATGGGCATGGTATTATACCTCTACTACTGGCTAATGGACAGGGTGTTAGGTATTCAGTAGTAATGCTTATTTGTCCTGTTCAATCTGAGTACTGGAACTCTTTAATTTTCATTAATGAAAAATCCAGAATATTCCATACTATTCTAGCCTACAAAAAACAGGTAAAACCAGAATCCAAATCCTAACTGGAGCAGACATTTATTCAAAGCACTTGCATTCAGAATTACAAGTTCAGATGAACTCAGGAAATCTAGCATGAGCTTACCATCAGTGAAAGTGAACCACATTGCATAGAAATAGAAATGGTTTTGGTTTCATTTATTTGAAGATTATTCGATTATTTGAAGATCGTTTGATCTTTACAAAACAGAACTACCATTAAAAGGAAACACTCAATAATTGGAAGGAATAGGAAGAGATTTTTTTCTTTGTATTTTTTCCTTAGTGAACTGCATGCACTACAACTAATTTAATTTAAAATAAATCTGTTACAGCAGTCTCATCAAGTAGTACACTAACCAACATATTCTATCAATCTGAAGCAGAATCAGCTTTAAATCATGAAGCAGTTAAAATATTTAAATGCATCAGACATGATGAAAAGACTAACAGAAAGAGTATGTGATTTCATATTGTTATCTAAGTTTTGCACTTGTATAAGTTTTGTTTTCATGCTTTCTGATCTACTGAGCACCACAATCAGCAGACATATGTCCAGCAAAGACGCTAGCGTAACCAGCTGGACATCATGATTCTCTTAACACCAGCTTTAGTCTTGTCCCTACATTTACGAATTGGTACAGAGTTCTCCAAGTGATTTTATGGTAAGAAGTAAATATGCTACACCCTGTGAGAGTTATTACACAAATAGTACTGGCCTACAATGAAAAGCTGCAAGAAAATTAGTCATTAAAATGGTAATCTTCAGCATTCAATATTGTGATTGACTACTTCATTAGAATCACAGTTTGATATCAGCAGTAACTGGTAGAAGCAACCTCCGAACACAGTAACAATAATAATTAAAAAAAAAAAAGCAGAAATAGAGTTTTAATATGCATGTACACAAGGACGCAGACCCAAATAACATAGTTTGATTCAAAAAAGTTAAAATAAAAATCAGTATCGCCTACCAATTCTTGCATACACTTCTGTGGAAGTCTAATTTATACATTTTAGCAAAAATTGCCTCTAGCCCTGAAAATAAAATTCTTAAGTGGAAGTTCGGCACATTCTATGCTTTATTCCTTATACATCTTTCTTTGTTCAGCCACAAATAATACACTATTATACCTTGTGACAAAACATGGAAAATATCAAAACAGAAACTGAGCTGTATTTTTTTAATGCTTGCACTAAGAAACCCAAACAAAAAACCCAAACTAAACCAAAAAGAATAAAACTTCTGCTTTGTCCTAATCACAGCAGCAAGGAAAACCAACTACCTCCAGAAAGCATTAAACAAAAGGTATTCACAGCTGGTAACACATAATCTACCCAAATTCTTCATAACAGATTTGTTTCTTTGATTTTTTTTTTTAAACAGACCTCTGCACAAGTAATTTGTCAAAACATAAAAATAGGGAGATTTTCTGTTTTGCTTTATGTGTTCTCACAAAATTTAAAGCAGTCTTGATTTTTTTTCCTTTCTGAAAAATAGGCAAACAAGGAAGTCATCAGTATTATTTGGTAAGAAAATCACATGTACAGTAGTCATCATCTACATCACTAATTTTGATCTATCAGAGTTAAGTCTGAAGAGCCCATCTGGATGTATACAGCAAAAGAAGCCGAGAATACATAACAATAAGTGCAAATAAAATATAGTCAGGGAGGTACTTAAACATATTAATGACAGCTATTTGCCTTTTTGTCATCTAGATTAAAAAATTTTACGTTTCCAAGGTCAAAGTCTAAAATAGGAAGACAACTCATCTCATAAGAGCCCTCACTGACACTGTAGAAAGTGAAGGAGTGGGAATCTACAGCTCCGAGAGAAGTACACAGATACAGAAACCAGAAATTAAGGACGTTTCTCTCTGTCATCTTATCAAGGCAGAACTTGAAAGAGGCCCAGAAAATTATGGCTGAGACACTACAAAAGGATATTACAAACAAGTAGGTGATGTGATATGATGTGAATGTGAACATGAGTTCGATTTGAACTTCTATCCTTACATGTTGTCTAAAGGCATATGAAGGACCTGTTTAGATTATTTCAATCTATCACTGCACACATGCATTCTAGCATCTAGCTGATGAGAAATGCAAGTGGGACTGCTATACTAGTTATAATCTGAAGCAGGCTACAGTCCTTACTAAGCGTAGTGCAGACCCAGACCTCCATGCAGAGAGGCTCACAACCCAATAAGCTGACAGGCTTATGTGCACTAACAGCAGGGCCAGCACAAGAGGGTGCTGAAGTTCAGCAATTCAGTTTTAAAAAGAGAAAAGTAAAAAGACAGAAACACCTCTTCCCAGAGCTCAGCACATTCAGAAAACTGAGATTGCAACTGTAGCTAGTCTCCAGGCTGTCACAGAGGGGGAAGGGGGAAGTAACCAGGAAGAAAGAAGGTGAAAAAAATTTTGAAAGTCCTTCGACTTTACTTAAATCACTAAGTCAGCATGCCTTGGTTTAAACCTGGTAAGCACCACACAGCCAACCATTCAATCCCTCACCCAGTGGGATGGGGGAGAGAATCATAATGGTAAAAGTGAGAAAATTCATGGACTGAGTAAAGACAGTATGACAGTTAGGAAAAATTAGGAGAGGAGGAGAGGAAAAGAGAATTTTTCATGACCAACTGGCCAATGCCGAGCCAGTCACCAAGTAATGGCAGCCTGGCCAACCTCCTTTCACCCCCAGTTTTATTACTGAGCACAACGCCATATGGTATGTAATATCATTTTGGTCAGTTGGGGTCAACTGTCCCAGCTGTGTCCTCTCCCAACTTCTTGTACACACCCAGCCTGCTCACTGGGCTCACTGGTGGGGTGGTGTGAGCAGAAAAGGTCTTGGCTCTGTGTAAGCACTGCTCAGCAATAAGTAAAACATCAACATATAACCAGTGCTGTTTTCATCACAAATCTGAAACACAGCCCTACATAAGTTACTATGAAGAAAATTAACTATCACAGACAGAAACAGTACACAGTATTATCACAAATTCTGATTTTGGTTTAAGAAAGCGAAAGGTTTAAAAGAAATAAACAACAAAACCCAAAGCCACAACAAAACCAACATACCTTCAAACAAATAAAACCAATTCTGAACAGACATATAAAATAATAGACGGATCAAGTATTTTTTCTAGTCAACAAGAATTTTTTGAAAGGAATAACACTTTTTTCCTGATCTTTCTAGTCTTGGCAAATGTAACACCCTTCACTTCTACCCCACCTTTCCCTGTTGGTAAATATGACAATTACAAGCAGGAAAGTAATTTTTCATGCCAGAGCTGTAAAACAAGCTATATAAATCAATAAGGGAAGATGAGATGTTACCATACTGAAAAAACACATTTCATTTTCAACATCTCCAGCTTCTGAGAAAGCAATCAATTAGGTCAGCTCTCAAATAATCATCAGTAGTGCCCAAGTACACTATTTAATGGCTTCCAGATGTACTGCATCAGCAAATTTTTCTTTTTGGGGGTGGGGAGGACAAGCAAGAGAAACAGACAGGAAAAATGAAGTTCTCCCTACCATAACAATAAACAGAAGAATGAAAATGGTATTTCTATTCCCAGCTTAATACCTGGAAAGGTTTTAGAAAATTTATTTTTGTTTCTTGTCTTTCTCCATCCTCAACTCACTCTCCCATCCTCATATATCTGCAGAACCAACAGAATAGAAATGAGGGCTCAGGCCTCTTCAGGCTCTCCTTTGCAATCTCTTTCTTCAGAAAAACCAGAATGACCAGCCGGACAATCATAAAAGTCATCTCCTACGTTGTTCCTTTATCGTTAGACAGTTGGACCCTTAGCTGGCTTAATCTGGTTACATTGAAATGAGACTTGCAGAGCCACTCAATTTATCTTCTTCTGACCTCATTAGCATAAATTATTCAATTATCAGTATAAATTTTAAGGAAAGAAAAAGGATGCAGAGGTAAATGAAAAATCTTAACCACACATTTACCCAAAGTAGGCTATTGTAAACCTATCATTTGTATTTTTTACAACTGTTCAGAGGAGTTTTCTTGGATGAAGAAAATGCATCAACTTAGATGAGCGATGCCCTTCACAGAGTATCACAAAATAAGTTATCAAACTGACGAAGGTGGAAATCAATACGAGAATTAAAAGACAGGAAAGGAACTGGCTAAGATGGAGACAGCAACGAACTGAAAGAAGAAAAAGTGAGCTGAGTGGGATGTACAGGTATAAGTGGAGTTTGTAAAATAACAATCTTGAAATAGATATTAGTTTTATTAAAAAGAATATGCAACCCCCAAAAAGCAGAATGCAATGAACTCTACTGGTGAAGCTGGGTTATAATCAACACAGATGGCAATAATACACTTGTTCATGAAGAACTGGATGAGTCTGAAGACTGGAGTAAATCAAACAGGATGAAACTGAAGAGCATTATGTACAAAGTCACTAGAACTTTCATTACAAACTCAGATCTTATCAGCTAGAAACACCCTAGAGGATAAAACACTGGGTATACCACCTAGTACCAAAGTACCCATTTGATGCAGCCATGCAAAACACAAACTGCCCTATAATGTATCAGGCAAGGTTTTCCTAGAAGAAAGAAGGAACACAATTTTGAAGCTCAACCAGTAAAACTACATAAAAGAATTTCTTTGCAATTCTTCAGACCAGACAAATGTAGAAAAGAGATACCAAAATAATGGAATTGAATGGAAGCAAATGAGATACTTCAAAAGAACAGAGTTTATCAAAGATAAAGCCAGGATCTGATCCCTCAGCTGAGATTATTATCTTAGCTAAGGACAACTACTACCACAAATTTTATGTGGAAAGACTCATAACAAACAAAGACAATGAATTCAAATAAAATTACAAATTTCACAGCATTTCAACATCCTACTATTAACAGTGTAGGCAATGTAACTATTTTTTTGATTGAAACCAGATACACTTGTGGACAGCACTAAATCATGCCATTAGCTATGGTAGCAAGCAATGGGACTCCCTGACACAATAGCTACGTCTGCCATATGTTTCCATATATTCCTTACACTAGTTAAAATAATCACGCCAAGTCTCATAGACTTTAGGAACCTCGAGATTTAATGAGAAATTCCAAGCAGTCTGGACTACCTGGTAGAATTTAATCAATATTACTACATAGCAAAATTTTGGAACAGTGTTGTAATCTAATAGCCAACCTGCTGAAACAGTGGTATATTAGAGCACAAAAATGTAACTCAACTAGTCATGACTGCCAGCAGATTTGCATAGTGGTGTTTACACTTCTTTACTCTTCTCAGTGACTCAAAATGTGATACAGTCCTCCAGTTCAAGATGACAAATCCTTCAGAAAGCACATCAATTTCAAAGATAAAAGCAGAAGTGGAAAATACCAACCATAACCTGCCAGGCTGGGACTCTCATCCAGAAGTTAGAGTGATTGTAGACATATATATTAGTAAGCAATAAGCAGAAAATAATTGTTTCGAAAATAAAAATGTATAGTTGGTGGAGTATCAAATTTGGTATCTCCACAAGATGCATAGGTGACAACAGCTTACTGGGTGTTTTCAATGGAGTGCAATAAGAAACTACTTTGCTTTTTGAAGTAAATGGACAATATCCTTGCTGTATATTGAAAAATGTATATTATGAAAATTAGAATTGAATCTATATTAATAAACCTTCTGTGTTTTCAATTGGGAATTCTAATTTCATGAGATCTTATCTAAAGGATGCAAATTTGTTTCCGCATGCATGTCGCCGTATTGCGACAAATACATGCAATAAGTGCCCTGCACAAATATACTTAACCTAAGGCCCATGGAATGCGCTTTACTGGGGTAAAGCCATTATACAGGGACTGGAAAGACAGGAAGACTTAACACCTGACAGTGACCGTCACTAAACGGGCTGTTTCCCAAAAATGTTAGAACTGTTATCCTGAAAATGCGCCCTACACAAATAGGAAAAAGCAACTGTCTCATTTTGCAACTGTTTTTTATTTCCTGTCTTATTGCTTCACTGCACTCCGTGAACCCCAGTGAACTGGACGTGCATTTGTTCAAAGCACTCTTGTTGCTGTGAGAATATGAAAACAATATCCCAGCTTCACTATGAAATGACCTTGATGTTCTGTGTAACATTTGTCAGAGACTAACAGAATTTGTGAAGACACTTGCTGATATGATTGATTGCATTCTTCCCTGCTCCAGTTACCTCAAACTAAATTGTCTGTCATTATAATGATGACTTTTATAAGTGCAGTTTCTTAATTTTTTCCTCAGTCTTTCAACAGTAATCTCACAATAGATTGAAAAGTGTGTATGGATCAATAACATGCAAGAACAAAATACTGCATTGTAACACGTATTTTAAATCCCTCTGCTTATGAGCTGTTGTGACAGAATACTAGCAAAGAATGTAATTTTTATGTAACAGGAAAATAATATCCAAACCTAGTTTGCACATATCCAGCACCATGAACAGCCAGAGAATCCTACAGATTCTGAATTGTACCAAGTGCTGGTGATTCATGGTTGCCCCAATGGACAAAAAAGATAGTGAAAGAATTAAGAACGAAATTGTAATAAATACACATATTCAAGACATACCTGATCACAGACAGCCTGTCCTGCTGAGCTATTCCAGTGTATCTGGTGTGTCTGACCTGTTTTTCCCTGACTCTGAGTTCAGATGCATTGCATCATGCAATGACAACCTGAAGGGTTTTGAAAGGAGCAATAAAAGATTCAAGTATTTATTCATTTGGGCTCAAGGCATGATTAAATTATCTGTATTACTTTCAGTCTCTGAAACAGCACAACTTAATTCATATGGGAACCCAGTTAAACAGGTCACGTTGACAGTGTATTTCAGAATAGGGTACTCGGGAAGCAACTGTATCTTAGTACAAAGAACAGTAAATACTCTGCTTCTGAATAGATCAGGAAGCTTCTCATTCACAGTCACGTTCACGCATGTCACAGGTCTAAATGCTCTAAAAGAATCTCTCCTCGATAACTCACAAAGGCAAAATTGACAATTGCTAGAAAAGAGGAAATTACTCTGCAGCTCAATGTTGTTCACTAGATATTGAGACAAAAAGAAGGCACCTTCCAACAGGAACTTAACATTTGGACAGGTGCAGGCACCAAATGAGAATTACTGATTTGTACCTGCTACAGACACTGCAAAAGATGGAACACTAAATTGTCACAAGCAAAACTGACTGTTGTGGGCTGACCTTGGCTGGCTGCCAGACACCCATCCAGCCACTCTCTCATGCCCTCTCCTCAACAGAACAGTGGGTGAGAAGCAAGATGGAAAAGATCATGGGTGGACTTAAAGAGATCATTCACTAACTACTGTCACAGGATAAACAGACTCTTCCATCTTCTCTCCTCTCCAAGGGGTACAGGGTGATAGGGAATGAGGATTGAGAGCAGTCTACAACAGCTCCTCTCTGCTACTCCTTCCTCTTTACACTCCTCCCTTGCAGCAGTGTGGGTTCCCTCCTACAGGATGGTTCTTGGTGAACTTCTCCAACATGGGTCCATTCCACTGGGTGCAGTCCTCTACAGCACACTGTTCCACCAGGGGTCCTACACGGGCTGCAGTTCCTGTTGCAAAAACTGTACCTGTGTGGGCCCCCCCCTCCGCAGGCCACAGCTCTAGGAGCTTGTTCCCGCACGTCTCCATGGCTGCAGCTTCCTTCAAGGCATCTCCAGTGTGGAAATGTGCTCCACCATGGTCTTCTCCAGGGGCTGCAGGGGAATCTCTGCTCTGGCACCTGCAGCACCTCCTCTTCTCCTTTTTCACTACCCATGGCTGTTTCTCACACTTTTTCCTCACTCCTCTCTCACAGCTGCTGTGCAGCATTTTTTCTCCTTTCTTAAATATGCTTTCCCAGAAGTGCCACAGTCTTGACTGAGGGGCTCAGCCGGGCCCTGCAGTGGATCCATTGGAGACAGATGGAACCAAGTCTGACCGGCACAGGGAAGCACCATCCCCTTCTCACACAGGTTACCGTGCAGCCTCCACTGCCACCACCTCGCCACAGACACCCATTACACTGACAAATGAACAAAAAAACACCTGGAAAAGAATCCAGTAAACTAGTTAGGATTTGACTAGGCAGGAGCAAGATAGAGATACTACAGAATGCATTTGAAAGTTGCAACTCCATGTAGACTTCTTAAGTGGCTACTTCTAAATTACTGCTCTTATTACCTTGGAGTCCAGGAAGCCCAGGTACAAATCCACACCCTGAGGCATGCTTCCGGAGAATGACATGGAAACAGTCACACTCCCTGCATAATAACCCCTGTTTAAAATGGGAATAGCATAGTGAGGCAGAAATAGTGCAGGAAAGCACTTTAAAGGATTGTGAGAAAAGTTACGATAGCAAACAATTGTGAAAAAAAATAATTACTCTGTTATAGTATTTTAATGTTTTGACAGGAAACAGCAAGTAACTTTTTCAGCATACTTTGCAAGAGTTCCAGTAAGGCTGGCATTAACATTTAACAGAAAGATCATGCAGACTAAACCTGTGAGAGGGTTTTTTCGCCGGTTGGTTGGTCTTTTTTAACCAGACCACCTAAACCAGAGAGGGATGTAACTTGTAGCCTGGGTCGTCTTTGCTCCTTCAGCAGTTTCAGCCCTGATCTTCATTAAGTTTCTACAATCAGCAGAAGTCCTCTCCACCAAAATCTATTAGACATTATCTTCAGGGCTTACTTTCTCCCTGACAATAGCAACAGAACATCTTCACATAACCAGGAATATTAACAGGATTTCAGATCCTCTTCTTACACTGGCCAACATTAGATTAGGGATGGCTGGACTATCAGAAACCATCACACAATGAAATATGTCTGTTTCCATGTTCTGTAGCATCAGGATACAACAGCCATCTTTTTATCTGCTATCCTGTAAATTCTTACACGACAAAATCTAGGCAGATGACAAGCTAAAGAAGTTTTATCAAGTTTCTGAGCCAAGATGATCACCTGTCATCTTGTGTCATATAGATTAATTCTAAAAGAAGCATGTTATAAAAATATCTCTCAACCTCTTTCACATACTTCTATATCTTTAGAAATACACATAAAAATAATGCACTCCATTTTCAGCTAAAATAATCTTATGTTTACAAGCATATTCCTCTGTATGTAACTTTTTGTCAGGGGGGCAAGTACATAATATATCTTTTTCTTAAAATACTACACAACACTTCTGCTACAGTAATTAGTAATTACTTTACACTACAGGCTCAGGGGAGAGTGGCTGGAAAACTGCCCAGCAGAGAGGGACCTGGGGGTGCTGGTCGACAGACGGCTGAACATGAGCCAGCAGTGTGCCCAGGTGGCCAAGAAGGCCAAAAGCATCCTGGCCTGCATCAGAAATAATGTGGCCAGCAGGACTAGGGAAGTGATTGTGCCCCTGTACTCGGCACTGGTGAGGCTGCACCTTGAATCCTGTGTTCAGTTTTGGGCCCCTCACCACAAGAAGGACATTAAGCAGGTCCAAAGAAAGACAATGAAGCTGGTGAAGGGTCTGGAGCACAGGTCTTACAAGGAGCGGCTGAGGGAACTGGGGTTGTTTAGTCTAGAGAAGAGGAGGCTGCGGGGAGACCTTATCACTCTCAACTACCTGAAAGGAGGGTGTAGTGAGGTGGGTGCTGGCCTCTTCTCTAAAGTAACAAGCAATAGGACAAGAGGAAATGGCCTCAAGTTACACCAGGGGAGGTTTAGGCTGGATATTGGAAAAAATTTCTTCACTGAAAGAGTGATCAGGCATTGGAACAGGCTGCTGTCTTGGGTCAGAGCCACTACCATGTGGTTGCAACCCCTCCCCTCCCCCCCCCAAGATGGAGAAGGATAAGAAAAAGTGGAACCTCGTGAGATAAGGGCGGATTTTTAATAATACCACGCAAGGAAAGCAAAAGAAAGAATATAACAATAAGACAACATATAGAATACAATGGAAACATTGATACAATGAAAATCTCACCACCAAGACCTTCACAAAAGAGACCCCCCTCCTGGCTAGCTTCCCCTTATACCCTGGGCATGACTTCAGCATGGTATCGAATATCCCTTTGGCTATGCCCACCTCCCAGCTTCTGTGAAGAAGTAACCCTATCCCAGCTGGACCCAGGACAGCTGCCCAGGGAAGTGGTGGAGTCACCATCCCTGGAGGTGTTCAAGAAATGTGTAGATGTGGTTGGTGCTTAGGAACATGGTTTAGTGAGTGAGGTGGTTTTGGGTTGGACTTGATGATCCTTGAGGTCTTTTCCAACCTTAATGATTCTATGATTCTAAATAAGATTTCTTTACATGTGGTTGGCTTTTAGTATTATGGAGACAAAAAAAAAAACCTAAATAAAAACAAGCCCAGTAAAACTGAACAAAATATTTTATTTCTCAAACAAGATCACTTTATGCAGAATAAGGCACTACAGCCTGTATTCACAGTTCACCACCATAAAAAATATATCTACAATTTAAAAGCCTTATTTACAGCAAAGTCATATTCACAGGCTCATATTGCTAAAAATATACCACCTAGCTCTGATTTTCATCAGCCAATCTCCACAGTTTTTACTAAAAGTGCAGTATTATTCCATTATACAGATAGATTCAACCGCTTCAGGTCACAGACCTGTTCTGAACCAATGTCAAGGACTGCAAATCTCTTTAATCCCACTCCTTTGCTTTTACCACTGAAGACCTGCTTTAGCATTAAACACTTCTCAGTTCAAAACACAGCATCTTATTCATTAATATGTTCAGCTATAAACTATGATTTCACATATATCAATTGGGCTACTCTAAAGGTTAAACAGTATCTTCAGGAGCTAAACTACAGAAGAAGGAAGTGGAGTTATTATTAATATCCTCAGTATTAAAAACACCTGATCTTTTAAGGTGGTAATGATTTTTCACTTACTTTTCAAAAAATAGTCTCTTTCCTCCTCTAGGACTTCTGAACACCTGAGCATGGGAAGCTATATAAAGCATTGTAAAGCTATATATAAAACTATACATGAAATCTTAGCGTAAGAAACACTTTTGTCCCACTGCATAACATCTTAACCTACAAAAATACAACATATATACTACATTATAAAATACATCATGAATACATACATATATACACGTATGCATTAGCCAAGGAATACACAAATTTTAGAATAGTCCAGCATACAGTATGAGGAATGTTTTACTTTGTATTAGTTTTCCAAAGCCAAGTTCCTCAAAGGATCACAATTTCAAGCAACCTGCAGGGTCCATACATGCTATGTAGAACGGTGCTACAAAGAAATCCCAGCAGGCACACACAGGTAGAATAAAACCAAACTAAAATCTGTATCTAGGTTGGTTATACAAAACTAACAGAGTGAACACACATTTACCATAAATACATCACTACTGATTTGTTCAACATTTTTGAAGTTCAAGTATTTTACCTTTTGTGCATTTTGTCCCAGTTGTGTTGCTTTGTACCAGCTTAAGCCATTCTTTCTCTCTGTGTTTAGAGCTTTGCATGCTTCCAGATAACTGGCATGATTGAAAATTTGAAGCTCACAGGCACAAATAGTTAAAGAATTAGTACTGCACTGACAGTATCTAAATAGAACTATATTGTGCAGTGCCTGCTAAAACTGTAACAAGATCGCTCAGAAAACTTATAATAATTTTCTAATTACTGGGCTTCATCAACAACAGTGATAATTTGAAGTGACTTGAAAAAATACACTTTTCTCATCCTGTAATTAGATTTCAACGGATACCCACACAGATGCCTATAGCAAAAACATGAGAAGTCCCCCATTTCAGAAACACATACTGTTGTAAACAAATCAATCATATCTCCTTTCACTACTGCAGATATAAGGTGGAAGAACACAGACCTCTCTTCTTACTTGCAAAACTTACATCACAAAACATGGTATAGCCTCAGGGAAGGACTGAACTACTTTTCTCTCATCATTAACCAACAGTGAAGAAATAGAAATAACATCCAAGATTTTCTTTTGAAAAAAAGCACCATTTCTTTCCCTTGTTCTTAAAATCGGCTGAAAGAGTTGACATGATAAAGCTTAGAGGGATTTTCTTCCAAAATGTCCAGTAGAACATAATTTTCTTAGGCAACAGAAGAGTGCATCACAGAGTTTTTTGAAAAGCTCCTGAATACAGGACACTTAATATAGAGCTTCTTCTCAAGGGCTAAATTATTTCTGGGAAACAAAATGTTTTGTACACAAAACACTATAAATCTTTTGTACTAATTTTTGTACCTATTCATATTTTGAACACAAACTTCTCATACATGAAAAACACCAACATCACTAAGAAACAACTTTTTTTTTTGGTGGCATTGATTCCTGCCTCCCCATTTGCAGCATTTCAATACTGAAAGGGGCCTTATAAGAAATATTAGGACAAATTTTAGGGGCAGAGTTAGGGCTAGGGCTAGAGCTAGGGTTAGGTTTAGGGTTAGGGGCTAGGGTAAGGGCGTGTGTGTGTGTGCGTGTGCTTGCCTCTCTGTGTGTATGCATGTGCGTGTGCGCATGCATGTGTGTTTGTGCACGTGTGTGTGTGCACGCGCATGTTGGTGTGTGGCCACGTGTGCGAGCGTGTGCATCCACATGTGTCTGTGTGTGTGTGCGTGTGCTCGTGCATGTGTGCGTGTGCACGCACGCGTGTGCGCGTTTGTGGGTGCATGTGCGTGTGTACGTGTGTCGTGTGGTTCTGTATGTGCACGTGTGCGCGAGTGCACGTGTGCATGTGACAGGTCTCAAAGTAATAGTTTTAAAAAGAGAGTAAATTCAGACTAGATATAAGGAGGAAGCTTTTTATGATGAGGGTGGTGAAACACCGGAATAAGTTGCCCAGAGAGGTTGTAGATGCCTCATCCCTGGAAACATTCAAGGCCATGTTGGATGGAGCTCTGAGCAAACTGATCTAGTTGAAAATGTCTCTGCTCACTGCAGGGGAGTTGGACTAGATGACCTTTAAAGGTCTCTTCCAGCCCAAACTATTCTATAACCTCCTCATAACAAAGCATTGATGCTACACTGTTGTCAAGTATTTTTCTAAACTGAAAAAGTACTAAGGTTACTCATAAAAATACTAATAATGTGAGAAGCTCAATAACTAATTAAGAAAACACACAACCCGGAATGCTCCTAATATGCTGACTTCAAATATACACTGAAATATTTTGGCAAATGAAACACTTCTCTTTTTAATTATTTCATAATAAAGAATGTATTATAAAGCTCCTTGCTATAATTTAAATAAAATTTCTTCATGTATATTACCATATGTACACTTTGCTGTACCTTCTTTAAAATAAAGACAAAATGGAAGAGACACCACAAAAATCAAAGCTAAAAAATCTGACACATAGAAGTTGAAGGTATTAAAGAGTTTAAGAAATACTTTTTAGTCACAGCTTCGAAGTAATGCTCCCAGTCAACCATTCTTCATTGTGCAAGTTATTCTCTTTAAAAACATGCTAAGTATTTTAATTGACTAAAATAAATAAAATTGACTAAATTATTTTCCAGTCTGCTTTATTGTGATCTCTGCACATAAAAGGGAATAAACCTTAAAAAGCATTTAATAAAACTAACCTTAAATGCACAAGTTAAAGAGCAGTATCATCAATAACCAAATTATTCTTCCACACGTAATTAGCTATAATCAATATTACAAAACAAAGGCACAAAAATTACTTGATTTATGTAACTGTAGTGCAATGCTATTCCTCTTTAGATAAATATGACAATGAATCAACAAATTTAAGTGTGTACAAAACAGATAATTTTCTGGTCACTTTAATAAAATAAATTCAAACTATATCATACTTAAGATGTTACATAAAAGTTACATAATTATTGCTTAATAAAACAACGTGTTTTCAAAGTTATATAAAGTTCAACAGTTTCTGTAACTTCATTTTTTAAACTCAACTGATGATCCACTACCCCATACTTCTATTTCCTTTAAAGTGTTCTTTGTCATTCAAATATATTCCTTTGTATCCTACTAATGTTACATCTCCTGAGAAGCTTTTTAATGGGTGGCTGCAAGAAAAATGTTTTGGAAATCCAAACAGACTACATCAACCAAAACAGTTTTTCTAGGTTTTTTAATCTTTTCCAAATAATTCTCACTTTCCAAATGGATCTTTACTCAAGTGTCCACAAATTTCACTTTCTATTATCATTTCAGCTGCTTCACTCAGTGCATCTGCATGGTTTACTGTCCCATAATTTTCTGTACCGTGGACAGAAACATTAAAACAAAAATGTCACATTTGTCACCTTACAGTCCTCAGGTGATAAGGCAGCCCTAAGCAAGAGGTTATACATGTCCATTAATAATTCAGGTATTTCATGCTCGAGTTCCTCAAGAACTCTGCCATGAATGCAAGCTAGTCCAGAAACTTGTTCATCTTCATTTCACCACAAACATGAACATTATGTACATACACTCCACACATTTCTATTTCAAACACAGCCTCTGATGAGCTCTCTATGAAGGGAGGCTCTGGCCTGGGGATACTCCACAGTGAAAAACATTTTGAAAAACTCATTTACTATCTGTACAAGCTGGCCCTACAACCTCCCCAAAAATGTTCCCATGCCTGAGTCATCTGCAAAAAGGATCCGCAATTGTTTCTTTCATTTCCTACCTGTTCTTCATATTGTTTTTTATTGCTTTACTGCATACTTAATTTTTATTTTCTGCCAGATTTTATGACGCTGCTTCCTTCATCAAACTGTAACTTCATTTTTACTGGACGCATTCTTGCCTCCAATGATACATCTCACCATCATATTTAATCTTGCTTGTTAACTTTTTGCCATTTTAAAAAATTTTCTTATTGTATGCCTCCTCCTCTCCCTTTAATACCTCCCACTGACTACATGGATCTGATTTTCTTTGCTGTATATTTTACCTTCTTCTCACTAAGCTGATTTGTTTTACTCATTTCCTTGATGTTGCGAACACCAATGGGAAGGAAGGGGGGTGAAGTTTGGTTTGGTTTTTTTTCCTTCATTTTTTATATTGACCTGCAGTATGTAATAGTCAATTCTCTGTCAGTTTTATATGCTGCAAGATTTTGGACCAGATTCTGTGGACGACCCAGCACAAACCCATTAGTTAAATCCCCTCTTACGTGCTCCATAACCAGTTCTTGGATATCACTGACAGTCTGTAAATCTCACTTAAGCTGTATCTCAGGGTGAAATCCTATTGTAACAGTTGTCTCCCATGACTACTGTACTTCAAGACCATTATATTTAGGAGCAGCCTCACGCTCACA
>VZTO01001510.1:2016-14832 GCA_013400615.1 Syrrhaptes paradoxus
TACACCAGTACTTGCAGCTCATGAACAGAAAATGTGTACTTCTCAAAGGACTGAACTACCACCATGGCAAATTCATTTATGTTCATGGAGAGGAGAAAAAAGTTTAGAAAGGTCTATGATGCAAGAATTTAATACTCTCATCACATTTCTAATTTAAAACAGAAATCTACAGTATGATGTAGGTACACACAAGCTACCTATATTTTAAACAATGTCAGCCCGCCTCTTCATTCCAGCAGATTATGCTCATCTTTTCCAATAAAAGGCTTCTTTAGCTGCAACATGTGAGTTACAGGAAGAACAGCTGAACTCATGATAAGCAGATGCAAGAAGAAAGCTGGGTATGTTTTTTGGAGGTGAGGCTCACTGGTAGGTCTGAGGCAGCAAGCGATACCCATTTTCAAGTTTTATTTGCACACCATATTTGCAAGAACAAGGGGCACGTTTCAGCTAAACATTCTCACCTAGACATAAAGCACCCTGAATTCAGCACAGGGACCTACTGGGAGGAACGGATATCACGTTTCAGATGTGTGCCTGGCTTAATGCTTCCAAGTTGCCGATTCCCATCCTAGTTTGAAGTATAGAGTAGCACTGGAAAGATCACAGTTAAGTGTGGTAAACAACATCGAAGGTGCTCTTTCTCCAGCTTCCCCCCCTGCTGCCCATGCACATGAGCTGCTCAAAGGTCTCAACCAGTCACCCAGTAATCCCAGTGCAAGAAGGATCAGAGAAAGGAGATGGAGAAGGATATAGAAACCAGCACTGAGAGCAGAAACAAACAGCAAGTGCATAAACATGAGACTCCTCCTTTCAGTGGCAACACTGGCTCCAAAATAAAACTGGTCGAACTACAGCTTTAGTGCATTATAATGAGATAATCTAGAATCCTTCTGTGCACAACCTGTCTTGCCTGTTTGGCATGCTTATTGGTTTTAAGCAGGATGATTGCATGTTAAGTTGATGAGGTTTATTGTTACTTGTCAGGTTTCCTGTGTCTATTGTGTGCTTTCATTAAATTTTAATTTTATGCAGCTTTTGCATACCCAGCCAATTTGAATGAACAAGCTAAATTGGACAGGTCGATGTCTATATATAGATTTTTAAAACATATCTTTTTGTTATACATTAGTTTTATTAGCAATACTGCTTTGGCTGAGGAACAAAACAAAAAATTAAAATGCTTTCATAGACTTAAGAAAGGAAGATTTGTTCCAACAGTGCAAATTTAAATTAAGAAAAAAAAGGACAATTTAAAAGCTTTGAATCTATACACAGCAGCTAAACCAGCACACTTCCTCTGGCAGGAGGCTTAGGAATCTTGGGTGTTGTGGTGGAGTAATTTGGGGTTTGCAGGGAATAGGAAAGAATTTGAAAGAACTTAATTCCTACAGGCAGAGAGATGCTCTCAACAGAACTTGCTCAGAAATCAGCTTTCCACTACCACAGAAGCTTCAAGGTCTGCCAACAGGGAATGACTAGAGGTAGAGGGTGAGCAGGAACTCAGATGGAGTGCAGTGTTAAACAGTATTTGCCTTCTCATTAACTCTGCAAGCTGCCTCTTAATTTCCTTCCCGTTTCTCTAATTCATTCAGTTCCATGCCAAAATTTCAAGTCCTTTTCCTCAGCTCTTAGGTAAAAGTAGAGCCCATTATAAGACTGTCTTCCTTTTCTCTGCCTTTTTTACCTGTCCAGCTCTACCTTCCTGAGCTAGGGAAACCTCAGAAAAGAGGGTGGGTAAGTTTTTGGGGCACTGTGTCCTGCACGCTTCCTAGATTTTCAGGTCTGATACGTAAGAGGAAGTGGTTAGCAACTGCTTCTCAAAGGTCGGACTGTCCACAGTAATAACTCCACATCCAGAGAAAACTGAAGTTTTTGCAAAGACAAAATTTTTCGGCCTCTGTTTCAGAAGGATATTCCTGGAGTCTTTTCAGTCTTGACAGAAGGAACGAAGTTCTGTGGCGAGGTCTGGGTTTTTTTCATTTGTTTGGTTTATAGAATCATTTTCCCCATGCTTGGAAATAGCTCAGATTTCTAGCATATACAGCATATTCTGTCCATGTAACTGGTCTCTAAAGAGCACCCAACACTGCACTGTGCTTTGTTTCACTTAAAGGGACACTGAATTAACGCCACTGATTTTATTTGAACTTCTATATACTGTTCTGATGGTAGAGGATGTATTCCTGCCAAATCCAATAGAGCAGCAAATTACCTGATCAAACTAAAGGCAAGTAGAAAAACCAGGGACTCTTCTTCTCTTTCTAGCTACCCTTTAAGCAAAGGGGGAGAAGAAAAACTGAACATGTTGAGGCTGAACATGGGAGGACATCTTCTCAAGAGGACAATACCCAATATTATGAATTAAATCAAATACCAGTTTAAGTATTATGGAACAAAATGCTAATCACCTGGAATACACTAAGGCTAATTGTGTTCTCTCCTCTGAAGCACTGTGGCAATATTTCTCTGGCAAGAATGGACTGCCAACAGGGAACAGACAGGATCTATCTTTAAGGTCTCAGTCAAGTTCTGGATCATCTACACAGAAGGGGCTATCAGTTACACTACCCGCTGTGCCTACTTACCTGTCAGGCATACCCTAGACACATTGTTTAGTTTTAATCCTTCATCTCCTTTCAGGCCACCTCTGTGCAATGAAAGCATGGAAGTGATGTTTCAACCATTTGACTGCTCCAAAAGGAAAACTAGTAAATATTTTGGAAGTACTGCTGATCCAATTTAACATTTGTTTACGAGGCAGTCTGCCTCAGGCATATGCCTGTATACTCAACATAAACAGGGATTCACTCATGCAATTCAAACCTTTCACTGATGAAACCTGCAGATTGTTGACATTATTATTAATTAGGGTTCCTTCCATATCACAGCAAGTAACCTTTCAGCGATGTCTGGCTGATCATGTCTCTGCTTAGAAATATTCTGACAATCCTACAGCTGCTTTCCCATGCTGCTTTGCACACACTTCTGACTTCTCAGTCTGCTTACCTATGTGTCTCCATCTCCGAGGTCACAGTAACCAGATATTGCCTCCCTGTTTTATTGCTGGCAGGCAGTTAAACTGTCCCTTTGCACTCTGATTCTTCTAAGATCAAAGTACTTTGTAAGTAGTTTGACCTGGCTATGCCTTGCTGCATGGCCTGTCTGCTCACTGTATCTCCAAACCATGTTCTGTTCCTGGATCTTACCCCTTCCTTTAGGAGAAATTAAGTAGTAGAGGAAGCCATGGATCTAAGTGCAGAAATAGTAATATATTTGAAGGAAATCTCATAATAGTGATTGAGCAAGGCTCACATTCAAAAGAACTAGTCACTATATAAACGCTGTACCGACTTCACAAGGAGTATTCTGCAAAGATTGATGGGTTTAATTTTCAGCTTGCTGCTTAGCTACAAAGTTCTTTATTATTAAAAGAACCCTAAATATCATTTAGATAATTATTTATTACACCATTTAGATATGTCAGGGCTTTCTGAAAATCCAAACATTTATATTACTTCCACTGTTTGCCTGGACTGAACAGGAGAAGCATTTAAGCAACAGCTGAAATCCAGCCTGATTTCATCTTTCACAAGGCTTTTTTGATCTTTACCATCAACTATACCAGGTGGCCTAGGAATAAGCATTTGAAGAACATTTCCTAATATGAATGTTATATAGCCAATACAGCTTTCAGCTTTGCCCCTAGTTTTTCACTGCATTTTCATTCTTAAGCAAACCATCATTATATAGCTGGAAGTATTTTGTCACAATTCTCTTCCAAAACTGCATTTAATTGCTTTCCAGTTTTTCCTTACCTCCCCCTCTTGTGGTATCCAGCCTCACTGCTTAATTACATTTACAGATCTTTACTTATACAGCCTACTACATAAAATCACATTGCCCCTCCAGCTCTAGCACCTACACCAATTCTTTCTTCATTCTTTTACACACCTCAGTCTTCACCTGGCCATTTCACCTTTCCTGCCATGTGTCCAAGGCACCATTTTAAAAGCAGCCCTCTCTAGTCTAAACATATGACCTTCCCTGAGTTTGTTTCCTGTTTCTGAGCTCACTGTATTATCCACAAAAATGCTGCACGTAATATTTTTACTTATACTGGCTCACCAACCTTACACTCACCAGTTCAAATATTTCCTCCGCATTCAGCCTGCATCCTTCATGCTAGTGACATACACAGCAAAGGTCAAATAGCTTTTTACTTCTCTATGCCACCTCCTGCCAATCTCTTTTCTGTAACAGTCTGTGTCTTCATCCGATTTGTGACTATTTTCTCTTGGGATGCCAAGAAATTGAGACATTACCTTAGTGACCTTTTTAGGCCATTTGCACTAACTGTGGCATGTAGTATAACTCTGAGTCCACGATAAAGCCAGTGAGACACGAGATTATAAAAATAATAATTATTAAAGAAAAAAGACTGCATCACAGGACTCCCTACTAAATGACAGAGAAACAGTCCTGAAGCAGACCAGCATTTGGCCCTGATGCAAGACTTCTCTCAAAAACAGTCTTCTTCCTTGCTGTAACAGCAGAAACAATATTAAAAAAAAAAAGTTAGCTGCATTTTGTTCAAAGTCTCACAGTCAAGCTATATCAAGTTACCACACTCATATGGACATATATTCATGCCTCAAGGATGAATGTATTAAGAGAATGCCTAAACTATGTTTGATTGAGGAAAACTCCCTTTAATTGAAAAGACAAACCTGTTCTTCAGCTCAGAACACACTGTTGGCAAAACTGGAATCTCAAATGTTTTTCTAAACATTAAAGTGTACCTACAGTTAGATACACATATTCACAGTAGTGATGCCTGTAGCCTGTATCAAGTCAGAACTCTCATGTCACCAGGAAAATTTGCAGTGACACATAGAAGCTTAAAGAAACACATCAGACCAGATAATATTAAGCTGCTATGTTGATGCTAGGGAGCTGATTGGGTTGTGGTTGTTTTCAGAGCAGTAGTATATAATGTCACTATACTTTAACGTCTTGCAGCACGAGAGAAGCCTGCCAAGTGTAACAAAACTTCGCCAAACAAAACTAGTCAGCAGATATTACAAGAGCTTTACACAGGTTCAGAAGATGTACAGAAACTAGGCACAATACAAAACCCAAAGCCTTTTAAAAGCCTGACAGTAATTGTTACTCCACTAGTTTCTATTACCAAAAACAGTTCTGAGAAACACACAGAAAAAGTTGTGGCCTTTACTATCTTCCCTTTAGTACAAAAGCTTGGTATCGGTCAAAGATAGATCCTACTTCGATAACTTTAATAACTTCTAGCATCACCAATGCAGCAAAGTAACAAGTTTGGTTACTACAGCATATTCCATACCTACAGTCAAATGAGTTCTCCAATTTTTTTGCCAAACTAAAGTGAATTTATAATTAGCAAGACAGCAATACCATTGATATTTTGTAAACCCATTTGTGTGTGCCAAAATCCCTTAATTTTTCTTTTGTATTTTGTTTTTCTTCACTGCCCACTGTAATGTAGACCCAAGATCCAAAATACAGCATTCACTTATTTTAAACAAACTGTTTATTGATAGGAAACTGTGCATATCTCTGCCATTAACTTGATCTCAATCAAACCATAAAGGCAAAAAGAGACTACAGTCTTATTTTGAGAGAAAACACAAAATAATCAGAGGACTATTGTTCCACAGTTTGAGACCAGATACAAACAGGCACAGCCCGAGTGGCAAAACTGACTGATTCTGTAGCCAGTTCAGCAGAATGTAACCATATAAATTTCCCTTTGCAATCCAGGTGAAGGAACGCGGACCCACCTCTTAACTACTATGCAACAGAATGCAGAAGAGCATTCTTATACCACAACCTGAGTGTATAGCTCAAGTATGTACTTTATACCCGAGTCTAACATTGTAGTCACGAAAGAAAAAGAAATAGAGGTTGAAGTACAGAACTGGGATCTTATTCTTGATTTTTCATGTTAGTTATTATCAGCTCATTGAACAGCCCTGGGCATGCTTACTTCACTTACTTTCACCCCTCTTTAACTATATCTACAAAATGGAGGTGATATTGCTGTCTACCTGACAGGGAAACTGGAAGTTGGACATCTGCAAACGACTACTGTAGCATCTAATGTTAATACATAATCAGATAACGTATCTGTGTCCTTATTTTCCTATTTAATACTTATGGTTAAATATTTCCTGTGTTACTATGGGTTTATCCTGTAGGAAAGATGGTAGTATTTACATGATCTGCAGATTATTTTGAAACAAAAACACTTCAGGTTGAGTTTTCCTGACATATAACTGCACCTTCAGTATTTTACAGTATGTTAACAGTTCGGTACTGAGCACGCAGTCCCCCCCCACTGTACCAATGATATCATCATTGCTATTTATCAAACACACTTGTTGGGCGTGTTTTCAAAATCTCTATGGGAACCTTCAGATAAAGTTATATTTTGGGCAGAAACAATTTCCTTACTTATCCTTTATAAATCCTTCAAATAAACATGCACGAGTAAGGAAGTCAATCTCACACTTCAGAACAGAGCCTGCTGGCATACTACTATTGCTACTATAATCACCCCTTACAGCACTAGGACTTGACCACAACCACAAATGGCAAGAGAGCAGGGAGTATGAAAGGGCTACATTTTGCTTATTTGAGGATACTTAAGTTTTTATAAATTGCTACATTTAAGAACTTTCAGGCTATAGCCAAAACCAAGAGTTCTAAATAGTTTCTTGTTATTTAAGCCTTCATGGAACTGCTCGTCTTGAGAATTAAGTTCTCCTAGCAAAAAAGTACTTAATTAAATATACCATGCTGTTTATGTGTCTCCTCATTGTCAGTAAAGGCTCAGAAGCACAAGAATTGGAGGTGCAGGGCTTAATTGCAGGCAGCTGATGTGAAAGTTACAAACTGTCACTAGTGACTCAGTGTATAGACACTCTGTCAGCTGCGGATTAGTTAACAAAGCAGTGCTGTCTCAGTATCGATTACTCCAGCAGAAGGTTCACAGCTCTGTCCTCTCCTCAACCCCTAATCCAACAGGACCATCAAACAGAAGGTCCCACCGGTGCAGAGCAATGCCTGCTGCTGCCCAGCATGACGGGCCATGCAGCCGCCCTGAAGCAGGCTCAGGCTGTGACAAGCACAGTGAGGTCGGTCACCAGCCCTGGTAACCCCCAGACAGAGGAAACTCACACGAACAGGAGAAGAGAGTACCTGTAATTTGGACATGGCCTCAGCAGCTACTGGGAACAGGACATCTGGATTACTTAGATACACAATTCCCAACAGCTGGAGCAGTAAAGACTAACAGAAGCCCTGCCATGCAGGTTTTGGAGTTCCTTCTCCAATTCTTACCAAAGGCTCTGAGGAATCGTTTCCTATGGATCAGAGACTGTAAACATCATCTCTTTTCTGTTACTGCCATCATTAATAATTTGCACTTTTCATTTTCATATTTCACATTGGTCAGTAACACATGCCCATGCATTACCATCACATACATGTTCTCCAGACATAGGAAATGAAATCCATCACTGAAATGTATTTAACTTCCCCCCACCTCCCAAAAAATCAGTAAATAAGTGTTCAGGGAGGTGTGTCACAACGATCTTAAATGATACACTCTTGTTCTCTGGGCACAGTCATGTTAACGCTGGACACATGCCAGAACAGTTATTTGAAGAACAGTAAATCAGCACCTGTCTCTCAGTATCAGCTATGAATGAGCTTACACAAATGTGCATGTTTGCCAGCTGGCAAAATACAGAAAATCCCAGAGCTGCCAACCCAGCACATCTCCATCCAGAACAGAAAACTAAAGAAGATCATTTAACTGTGCTTGAGAAATTATTATGGAAAACCAGCAAAAAAGCCCAAAAAGATTTCTGTGCCAAGGGAATCTTGCCACCTGCTTTGCCCCTGGGAAGCTGTACAATGATACTCAGATTGGCACAACTTTTCTTCCAGAAGAAAATCAAAGGCCCAAAGGACTCTGAACTACAGAAGTCACTGTACTAAACACAAAACCCAGACAGGGGGTTATCTCTTATTGCAAGCTCCCACTTGTTACAGTATCAGAGTGCCTTTCTTCTTGTTGACAGAATTTGTGAGCATTCTTTCTAGTTGTGAGGACAACAAAGACTTACCTGGGACATTCAATGTATCAGCTGCTCAACAAGAGTTAGAAGAGGCCAAGTTTCCAAACAGGTCATAAGTACATTTCTAAACGGACAATTTTACATCTATTTATATTCATTTTTTTTGACTGAGTCTTCTTTTAGCAAATTCTTATCGAATTTGTTTCAATGATTTGTTTGTTTCAGCTGTTTACCAAAAAAACAAATACTTCACTTTCAGGGTACATTGATAGTTCTGCCATTTCTTTCAAATATTTCTTTCTTCAGCAGAGAAGCTGTCTGACCAAACCAGAGAAAATGAAAGAGTGTGAGCACATCTCTCTTTCCCCTGTTCGTTAATTTGCTTCACTCAGTATAGTTTTAGACTTCACTTGTAGTGATGCCAAGTAGGGCTGTAGGAAAAATTACAGAAATATTATTTTGAAAATTTTCTTAAAATTTTTCAACACCACTACAAAAGGCAAGACTCTCATTAGATCTGCTACCTAGTGACAGCTCTTGAGTCACAGTGTTTCCACAGATGATGTTATAAGGTGATTATTACATGTATATCCTAAGACTTCTAGCCAGAAAATAAATAAATTAAAATCAGGACTTACTTCAGACAACAAATGTGAACTAGCCCTCCATTCCACTTTGTATTCCAAGGCATCCTAAAATTCTGCTAAATGTAAGACTACCCTGCAAGTCAGACAGGTAATTCTGAATTTTAATGATACACATGAGTGGGGACGAAGTGAGTATTTTGTCCTGATTGTGCAATCCATAAAGAATAATAATGCGGATGAGGTTTTAAATTCCTGTATTAACAATCTGTTGGAGTAAGGCCTCTTTATTACTTTTCCCCACAGCCTATGCCCTATAAAAGCATTGGCTAATTAAGTGACAAGGACTAGAATGACAGTGACTTGGCACCTCAATAACCAAAAAATCATTAGCAAGAAGAAGACAACTGTCTGGTTCAGTGGTTACCATACAAATCATCTTAGCAGTTGGCCCAAGGGTTCCGAAAGGCTGATACTTCACACATTAGTGTGAGACAAATCAAACTTACAAGACTTCTACTTTGACTAAGAAAGCACCAGCATCCTCAGGATTTATGCCTCATCTCAGTTCCAGCATGATGCTTCCTCCTGCTCCTGACAAGTATCAGAGTAGAAAGAGACTGATTAGAATCACCTAGCTAAAATAACTCAAGAGCTTGAAATGAAGTTTCAAAGTTATTCCAGCCTTCTTGGCCAGTTTATATAATACACAGAGTGACTGTACTCCCAAGCAAACAATGAATGGTGTGTTTTAACAACACTGTAACCTTAAGCCTCAAATATCTTGCTTCTGTCACCTTGAGCAAGGTGAAAGTGTTTCCTCCGCTAGTCAAAAGGGGAAGATTTTCAGCTTAAAATTGAATCCCACTAAAATAAGAAATGAGATCAAAAGGCATAGGTGGACACGTTTTTCTAACAGTCATCACATCACACAGAGAGGGCAGCTACAACTGCAATGGCTCTATTCCACTGCAACAGGATGAAAGAAATGTAGAAGAGGAACAACACACCACACCTGGGTGAGGGAAGACACGCACTGCCCAAATGGGTGTCAGTTCTCAGTCACAAGGTATATTTCCCACACCTACAACACCAAATATTACATCTGTGTAACCAATATGCAGAATAATCCACATACTCATTCCCTACTCATTTTCCAACCTATGAGGATTTCTTCCGACACTATGTCATAACCAGAGCCTGAACTATCTCATTTTGCCAGATGTAGCAATACCAATTTCAAGGAGGAAAAAAAAACAAACACTTCAGGAAAAAAAAAAAATCAATTGTCTAGACCATTAGTTTCCAAAACTGGTGGCCTTAAACTTTTGGTAGCTCTAAGTTTCTCAACAACTTGCCAAGATTAATCAAGAACATCCTAAAAAAAAAAAAAAAAATTACAAAAAGAAAAAAAAAAACAAACACTGCAGGAAAAAAAAAAAAAACAAACCAGGATGGCTACAAATATCACCAATGAACCAACAACAGAGAGAAGACAGCTTCTGGTTGGTGAGGCTGTTCCAACAGCCATTTAATTTTTCAAAATAAGCACAGTTCTTATCATAGCTTCTAGCCACTGGACCTTATTATGCCTTTCTTTCACTATACTAAAGAGTACCTTCAAACAACTGGTTTCTTTTTATAAGATTGTTTATGCACAGTAATGACATCAATTTTTATATACCAAACATGTTAAGACTGAAGTCATCCACTGAATCACTTTTCTAGTCCTTAAACCAATTTTTGTTGTTTATTTTTCCCCATGTTTTGACACCAAGTGTTACAGTTCTCTAGCTTTAGAAAAGTCAGATATTCAACGTTGAAAAAATATTTAATACATACAACTAGGCAGTTTTCTAGAAATACTTCATAAGGTAACTAAAATAAAATACCTTTTGAGCCCATCAAATAGTCCCACAAATATCAAGGATACTGTGTGATCTAATGTTTTACACAGTTTTTGAAGAACACCTACATTTGTACCCAGAGCAGGCTGCTAATTCCAGAGGCAACAGAAGAAGACCCTTTCCTAGTGCAAACCTTACACTAAATGTTCAAAACAACACATTAGAAAATGAGAAAACTTTGAAACTGAAGCAGCAAGGACAAAGAAAAAGCGTGAGATAGATTTGAGGTTTCCTGTGAAATTTCACATTATCAGCTGACTTCTACTTCAGTGCTGCCTTCAGAATATTTTTAACCTGAATACCAGAAATACTTCCTTACGAGTTATGCAGAAAGATATTTTTGTTGTACTTTGAATTTCTAAATCAACAGTGTTACTGTTTTGTTCCTTAAGACAAAATGACAATCATTCTAAATAGAGAAGGTATGAGGAAAGCATATATAGATGATGGAAAGCAAATCTTCCAGATACTTTCTCATTTCCTCGGTAGATTTTTACCATCCTTCTGTCAAGAGCTTCTGCCCTCTCAGCTCAACTAGATGTGAAGGGGCTGCTCATGCACATCATCTTCACAGGAAGTCAAAGGAGCTTAATCTACTGCTGGAGGTTTCTCAGTCCAGTGGGGCTTATGATGCAACCACTCCTCCTCTTGCTCCATTAAACTGATTCTTCAGAGATACCTGGGAGTCAGTATCTTCCATTGCAGAAGTCTCTACTATCAGCTTTAAAGAATAGGTTAAGTCCATGAAGAATGATAGATAAAGCTGCTTTTGCCCTGGGATAAAAGGATGAAGAGCAAGATGACATGAAGCCATCTTCTCCAACCCTATGCTTTTGACTCCACAAATCTATAAAGCAAAGAAAAACAAAGATGTACAGTGTAGTAGGAGGTCTAAGCAGTAATAAAAATACCAAAGCCTGATGTGAGCAAAATTTGCAGAAAGCAATTACACCTACTGGGCAAGAATTAGTTTTGAGGAAGAAAGTAAGTGCAATTATCTCCAGTACGCTACTAACGACAAGTGGAACACTCTTGTTACTACACTGTAAGTCTGGGGACACGATATAAGTTCACACACACACGGTGTTAACCAAGCTATGGTTCCAGCAACACTAAATCTAATCTACAACAGCTACCATAAAGAAAAACACCTACATACAATTAGTCTTCCTGTTGTCCTCTACATAAAAAACAAACAAGCATTCTGCCCAATTAACTGATTTTATGGAGATATTAATGTCACATTGAAGAATGAAACTGCTCAAAAGCAAAAGCCAGAGTTGTACTAAGGGCCAAATTCATCCCTTAGTTTGGTATTAATAAAGAAACAAACTACTTCCTGTTGCCAGTGTTTATGTTGAGAGTTTTGAAATAATAATCAAAAGGGCATGTTAGGATCAAGAAAAGTTTGTCTCCACCTGGAATGCCCAAAATCTCCTTTATTTATGCTGACATCTAGCCCCTTCCCCCTTAAAAGAATTCAGGGGGAAAGGTATCGCTTTGACCGTCCTGAAGACTGACATCCCATTTATGCAGCAAACAGGTGCTCACAGAGGGGACAGTAAGAAGTTGCTTGTAGAGTCCTGGAGGTGTGCTGGGGCCTTGTCCTGCAGGAAGGAGCTCCATACCAGTTCTATTCTTGGCCATCCTGCAAGGACATACATCCTACAATAATGCAGACTCACACTGAGGTTTAAAACCCATTCAAATGGGAGATATATTGAACCTATATATGTATATGGGTTCAAATATTGGAGTGCCTGCTTATCTGTCAAAAGCCAAGTTAAAGATTCCAGTTGTGGAAAGTGCTGTCTGCAAACCCTGAGCCCCTGGTTTCCAACATCATCTCCAGTGGGATTTTGCTGAGCACAGGCTGAAAACCAAGCAGCAGTTCCCTTGCCTTGAATTCAGACTCTTGCCATTTATCCGTACCTTTTCCATGCCTTTTTTGCAGCCGTCCTCTCCTTTTAATCTGAATTGGCATTCCCTTCTCTGCATGTTCATGTATAAAACTACTCGAATATCTCCTTCCCTCCCTCCACACATTCACAGACATCAAGGCCTCTATTGACATGATATATCACCAAACGCCTCAGGAAAACTGAACTCTGTCAGTAATGAGTTCCTAGTAGAGTCAATAAGCAAATAGGACCAGCTGTAGAAACAACTCAAACTGGGAAGTTCTAGCTATAAAAGGATAGT
>VZTO01001511.1:0-22768 GCA_013400615.1 Syrrhaptes paradoxus
GTCCTTCCTAAAGAGCCTGTAGTGAAATAGCCTGAAATAAACTGAGAGTTTATTTCCCAACTTTAGTTGTGCTTTATAACAATAAATTAAAATTGAACTCCCAGAATACACCTGAACAGAACAGCACACTGGTACCTGAGCTCCCAGCTGCGGTGATGGGGACTGAGTGTGAGAATGACACCTACATGGAGGTGCCTATGCATATGGCCAGCTCTGTGTCTAAGCTTCCTTACAGCCTGTGAAGATGTGAGTGAATTTCTGATGTTCAAATTTAGGCACCTGAGTGATGTCTCACCTAGCTGAGGTATCTGCAGCCATTTGAGATGCCCTAGTGGGTATTTCACATATCTGAGGTATTCCTAGGGGGCTGAGAGGTATCACATGGAACCTATGGGAGAGCTTTGTGACTGGCAGATGGATGTCTGGCAGAACACAAAGACATTTCAAATGGCACTAGACCCCTGTGTTAGGAAAACAGTCCCTCCAGGAGGGACGTCCTGCTGTGTGAGCTGAGTCTCTCCCTTGTCTCTGCTGATGGTACTGAACAGAGGTGGTGTGCAGTTGCTCAAATGGAGGGTAGCTGAACACTGTCACAGGTTGCCCAGAGAGGTTGTCCCGTCTTCACCTTTGGAGATACTCGGAATCTGACCATCCACAGCCCTGAGCAACCTGCTGTAGCTGACCCTTCTCTGAGCAGGGGGTTGAACTGGATGATCTCCAGAGGTGCTTATCAGCCTCTGCAGCACTGTGATTCTGTAGTTCTATGAGCTAGGTGTTTATGCCCCTGTTAGAGTCAATGGAGATGTAGGTAACAATTCAGTTGCCTAAAACCAAGAAGTCTGTAGTGCTTTGACATGCTCTAGGGTACCCTGCCTGGCCTCCAGCTGCCTATTTTGAAGTAATCTGAAGTTCTTCTGCCATATTTGCTACACGAAAAGAGGTCCAGCTCAGTGTCTCAGGTACCTGAGGACATCCCAGGTGGCACTGAAATTGCCTAGGTTTAGGTTAATGAATTGAGTCCACAGTCAGTTAATTTGAGAGAATAATTTGGCTTAATCAAAGCAGGTCAACTGCATGGAAGCCCTGCTCGCCACTGACTCTCTAGGTATCTGACTGTCGAAACAACAGTTGGGTGCCTTAGTCTTGAACTGAGTCCCAAGTGAATTTGCAAATTAAAAACCAAGCAGAACAGGGGAGGCAAACAGCTGCCTATGTGTCCCACAGTATACGGCAAGTTTTGTCCTGTGAAGAGCTTTCACCCTCTTGAGCACTCGGTGCCTCTCTCCCTGTTGTATTTACTTCCACAGACACTGAGCAGCTTCTCTGTTGGTGGAAACTTGCAGCTCCATTGATCGTGAATCACCAGCACCAGCATGTGCTAGCCTGTTGGTTGCCTGGGCTCTCAGATAAGACGGACTTCTATAGGACCCCTCTTCCTGTAGGTTTTCTGTGTTTTATGAGATCAGCTCAGGGCACAGGCAGGATTAGGGGATCAGATAACAGAACATCCTGCAGTAAAACGGACACTGATAACTTGCCTAAAAACATTCAGATTTTTGCCTCTTGGCTCTCTGTGTCATCCTGAACTTGAATTTAATTACAGCTATCTCCTCTGGCTGGCTGGTTGCCCATGCATTATTATCCTGTATATCATCCACTATTTGACATTTATTTGTTCAAAATGAAAATGACCTTTGCTTCTGAAAGATAATAAATTATTTTTAGAATTATAGTAATTCCCTGTCACTTAAAATAATGTTCACTCAGAAAGACATGTTAACACTAAAGGCAGAAGTAAAAGCAAGAGCTTCAGATATATGAGCAATCAAGATTGATAGATAATGTGTATTGGTGGCCTGCCATTTTTTCTTTTACTGTGCAAATATATATAATATTTACAATATCTTCTAGTAAAATATTCGTATTTATTACATATGAAAGCTCTCCTCATGAATCTTCAGGAGAAAAATAACACAGGGCTCAGAGTTTTACCCTAACAAAGAGTATTTACTAACTTGAAAGACTTTCATGTTAGAGATACCAGGTCCCTTTCTTTTCTTCCAGCAGCTCTGTAGATCACTTTTTGCATATGTGTCTTTGGCCAGGAGATGGGACCAGGAGGAAGCTTTATTCCACTTGCTCACATGATGCATTTGCTGAAGGTCTCCAGCTCATTTCAATACTGCATACCAGAGCCAGCATACATAGAAACATGAGCTTTACAGACTTTTTTCTGTCCCTATTCGAGAAGTAAATTTCACCTGATGCTCCAAAACCTTATTTAATATTCAATATCTGCACAGTTCCCATTGCTGTTCTTTTATGAGCCGTGTCACAAACTGCCACACTTGACCTGCAGACCAGTTGGCCAGCTTGCAGAAATTTGGGCGAATTTGAAGCACACAACCAGGTGCCCTTAACTGTTATCATTTTATTGCAAAGTAATGCAGGTCAATGTAAGTGGGATATTTCATTGTAGTGAATGCTCTTCAAATAAGCCTGAGGTGACAAGAAATGTAAAGAGTAACGCAAATCAGAGACTCATTTCCTACTCACCACTAGGTATAGACACTCAGCCTTTAAGACCAGCTTTCCTGTGTCCCTGGCTGGGAATTGGACTTTTCACAATGGTCTGCCTGAGCAGCAAAGTACCTGCATCCCACCTGTTACAATGGCATAATGCCAGTATGAAATGTATTTGACACATTGAATGTGAATTCTGGTTTAGAAGATCCTAATTTTCTTTTCCTGTCTAAATGAAGAAATTAAGCCTCAAAAATGTTTGATTTTCAGAGTGCTGAAAAACTTCTAAGGTAGATTGGTGATAAATTCTCCCTTTGCCTACTTTAAGGGGTCCCATGGTAAATAGTAAATGCTTAAGCCAAGTAGCTCAGCTGTTTCTGAGCCTTTACGGAACATGCTCAGAGGCAAATAATGAAGAAGTGAAGAGGGAAAATACAAATACAGAGACTCTTAAAAAAGTGCAGGCTTGATATTACATGACACTGAAGGGGTTTAACCACAGCTTCCTAAGCACTTACTGCAAGACATATATATTGTGAATATTTGGAGACTGTTACTCAGAATATCCCCACTGTAACAAGGAAACCTTTTTTTTTGACGGAGCAAAAGTAAGTCAGATGGGGCTGAGAAAAGAAGTAGGTGAGGAAGCTCGTTAGTCCACAAACCTCAGGCTGAACAGAGACAAGGCCAGCTTTCCACCTGTGCAAAATCTGGAGGGGAATAAGGCCCAGCAGCATCATCAGACAACTTGAACTTTCTCATCCAGCTTTGGCACAGCACAGGTCATTTTGACTTATGTACAAAACAGAGAGTGTATGGATGGAGAGATTGTTTTCCTAAAGTAATGCAACAAATAGTTTTCTTTCCCAGAATAAATTTTTTACTGTGAGGGTGATGAGACACTGGAACAGGTTGCCCAGGGAAGCTGTGGATGCCCCATCCCTGGAGGTGTTCAAGGCCAGGCTAGATGAGGCTTTGAGCAACCTGTTCTAGTGGAGGTGTCCCTGCTCATAGCAGGGGGGTTGGAACTTGATGATCTCTAAGGTCCCTTCCAACCCAAACCATTCTATGATTCTACTACTCTATGATTCCCTGGTGCTGAGGAGCAGCACCAAGATTTTATTCCACCAAAGTCCCACTTTAACATGCAAAATAGGATCTACATAGTGCTCAAGAGCCATCTGCAATTAACTTTTTTTCCTCTTCTCTGTTTCAGTAGCAACTACTGTATCCAGCTCTTCTCTTTTTAACTGAAAATAAAGACAATAGCTTTTAACAAAAAAGGTAGAAAATGAATGCCATGGCTCCCACAGACATTAGAGCTAGAACTCTCAGTGAGGTACACCAGACTAAAATTTTAGCTAATGTCACGCCCACAGGCCTCCTAAACTCAGGTGGTGCCTGAGGTAGACAGAGCTCTGAGGAGTGGCAAAGACAGACCATGGGAGAGTGGAGAAGCATGCAGAAAACAGTTGAAGCCTGGACAAAGCCCAGAAATGTATGGTTTTTTAGCCTGATCCCAAGTGTAGGGCTGAGAGCCTTCTCTGTTTCTCAGCCTGCCAGGAAAATTGGGCTAAGCTCACAGATAGACAAATCGTTCTTTCATAATTGGGGGAGGCAGTTCTAGGAAGGCAGCTTTGGGGCAGTTTTTTCCCAGACTGAAGGGAATGAGCTGGGATCATTCCAGCCTTGCCTCAAAACTCCCCAAGGGCACCGGCAAATAAACATCCCACAGAAACCCTTGAGAAGTAAAGGGTGTGTTTCTTGTGAGCATGTTTCCTTCAAATTTTATTTATTTGAAGCAACTATGGATGAGAGAAGTTTAAAAGTAGTTATGAGAAACCAGCTCTAGATTGTTTCCTGCTAGCAGGTTCAGCAAGTCTACTTTTTATACCACTGTGGTGAGGAATCACTTTCTGTGCCTATCCTGTAGTCCTCCTCTTTCAGAGTGTTTCTATAAGCTGTATTTTTATTTCCTCTACTACCAATGAACAGATTCTCATACACAAGATCCTGGAGAAGCTAAACTTGTAATTAGGTGACAGAATTACATGGATCCATGTAAAGAGTTTGTCTGAGAGAAACAATCTTATTTAGGAATAGTGATTGTGTTATTAAAAAGGCAGTATAGACATGTAATATTTGATGTGACAGATTATATAATTTTTTCTGTATTCTTTGTTTACTCTTTATGTTTTTCCACATACTATTTCTACTAAATCTTTCTAATAATCTCCTCCTAGTTCAGAATCTTTTCTGGGAAGTTTTTTATTTCCTAAGTCCATGGTATCAAAAAAATCTGACATGAACCTGTTTTTTAAAATGGCCCTGTAGCTCGATCACTCAGAATACCTAAAAAGCTTCTGATGTGTTACACTGGCAACACTTCATGCTTGCATAAATTGCTGGTTTTATGCAGAGCGCTTCCTTGGAGAACTCACAAGCAAGGATTAGCAGGGCTGTAATTTTGCATTATAGTTCCACAGTATGCCCTCTTCTTTGTCTTGAAAATATTTCCACTCTTGTTTCTTTGTGTACTGATGTGTGTTAACAACAGCAGATAATAAATTACTGCTTTGTTGACTGGCTAGCACATAATCCAGTGAAGCACTACAATATCAAGATTATGTGAAGGTCAGTGTTCTTGTATTAGCCATGGGAGCTAACCTGAGTATGCTAGACATCCACAGCAGCTGAGTCACATTTTTCAAAAGGAAAGACAATGCTCAGGAAGACTAATTTTTTGAGAAAGGAAGATTTCAGGATCTGTTCCACACATCCTCAAACTTTGCCTCCTGTAAAGGCAGATTTGAGTAAAGAATCAGATTAATAGGATGAATATGGCCGGAATGAGGCTTCCAGCTTCATTTTGTAAGCATCCTTCCCCAGCAATAACCTCAGTCTTCCCCAAAGCCTTTATCAGATGCAGCACAATATGTCTAATTGTTCTCATCTTTCCAGCTTCCAGCTAGCCTCTATAATACTTCCATATTCTCACCTCTTTTATTGCACTTTCATCTCCCTTCCATTTTTAATTTCTTTTCATGCTTCAGCACTCCCAAACCCACCTCTGTTTCTTCCAGTCCCCACTTCATTCACCCTACATGCTTCTTCAATTTTACCTGACCTGGATTTATGTAGAGGTGAGTAAAGAGTCAACAACTGCCATGATGGCACTGGAGGTACCATGCACTGGTGGGTTGGTTGCTTTCAGACAGAAGGGATCACGTGTGGATTCTTTATCTGGTACCCTGGGAGTGGACATTACTAAAAGGTGATCCTCACTTATCCACCAATGTCTGTGAAGGTCTGTAAAACTTTATAGCTTTTACATGTTAAACTTGCTGTCAAATTAGGTAGAAGCTGGCCAGTATATTCACCAAGTGTGTATTTGCAGAAATAGAAGCAGAGAAACAGGGCAAGCATATATACTATTATCATTAGGAAATTGGAGAAAAAGAAATGTAAAAGAGGCCATCTCTAAGAGCATTGCTTTCCTCATGAAAATGACCAGCTGTGCCCACAGCAGCATGAAGGAGCAGACACTAAGTAGTCTAACTTCCAGAAGCATTACCCTAATACCAGTCACAAAATTGACAGTCATAAAATGGCCATAAGCTAAATCAGACAACAATTGTGGTGAAAATCACTGCCTACAAAATAAATCTGACTGTTACTAATGTAGAAACACCACGCCAACGTATATATATAGATTTGTTTACTATCTTCTTGGTCTTTTAAAACATTGTTGTTTTAGATGTAGATTAGGAATATCAGACATTTGTTAGGAGTAACATCACTGACTTCAGTGACTATGTCTGGTTGCTTGTAACTTTTATTGTTCAGATCTATTCTGATATTTTTATGGCTATCTATCTGCTCTGTATCAGAAAACACTTCTTCAAATGCAGAGGAGTAGATTTGCTTTTACTTGTGCAAAGTTCATGTTGAAAGGGAAGTAAGTCACTTCTTCACATCGCTTCTCCGCTTGAAAAAAATTCATGGAAATGGAGGACATAATGTATTGCAGGAGAGAAGCCATAAACCGTGGATGTGAATTAAGAGCTCACAGACTACTGTTAATCATTTTGCATCACACATTCTCCATTAAAGCCAGGGGTATAAGGAGACCTGAGCATACCTTCCTTTCAAAGTATATAATGCAATGACTTCCATGAATTATCCCCACCAGGTATCTACCAAGGTGATGGAGAATCAAGTCTCAATGCAGCAACTTTATTTCATGTATAATGACAGAAAAGCACAAAGAAAAGTACTTAGTAGAAAATTTGTGCTAGTCTTCAGTGTCATCCTGATTCTACCTCGGAAGGGCTGCTTTGTGCCTGAGGGATGAGTCAGGCATCTAGCAGTAACATCTATGGGAATTGTTTGTATCTCTTAAGATCAGAATACCCACCTGGAGGCTGGCTGTGCTGTTCAGGAGGGATAATTGTGCATCACAGGGATATATTTACTCCTAAATGCATGCATGTATTTCTCACCTTTGTCATAGGAACTGCAAGAAACGTTTCCTTTTTCTCCATTTCTAAATGAGCCTTGAGAGAAAGCTAACAAGACAGACATTAGGACAAGATACCGAGGGGTGAGGATACAGATACACTGAAATCATTAAAGCTAGTCTGGTTTATACTAGCTGAAAGCCTTACCTGGAGATGAGCAACACATTTAAACAGCACCACAGGAGCAAAATTCTAATCCCAGCTAAACTAAAGACTGAAACTTTGGACTGTTCATGTTGCACACATTTTAAGGATTCATAAATGGTAGTATTCAATGCTACTGATGCATAGTATATCTGCAATTGTCAAAATGTTGATGGTAATAAAATGTGTGGTTAGAAAGATAGGAAAAGCTCCCTGGCCACCTCCTCACCACTCAATATCTTTCACTTCCAAAATGAAACACAGAAGTATTTAAAATTAACTAAATGCAAATACAAAATGTACTTTGCAGAGGACTTGACTCTGCTTGCTCTGTTGAGGATGAATAAGAAAGGGCTCTTGGGGGAACTGTTATGTCTTCCTACTTCCTTTAAAACAACTTTAAGGAACGTCAGGTGCTGCTGATAGCTGTAACAATATCTGACTACCCATGCCAGGCAGCCAGTAAGGAGCCATGAGAGGCATTTGTCTGGCTTTCTACCTCCCAGCACCGAGCAGCAACTGAGAACCTCCACGCACTGTGCTCCAAGAAAGTAAAAGAGACTTTGGGTGGTTGCCTGTGATGCTGCAAAGAGTGGCATTAGCCCCACTTACTTGTTACTATGGAGATCCCTTCTGTCATCCCACTGTAATCATTTTGTAGTTTGCTGATGAGTCTGCTGTTAGGAGAAAGCATTTTTGTCAGAGATTAAGAAGAGCTGTTTGAGACTCCTGCTTGCACGTCATGCAGAAGAGGGTTGAATCAGTGAGTGCAGAAGTGCCTCAGCAGTGATCTTCCTCCATGGGAGCTGCACGGGGCTGCGATGCGGCTGACCTGGAAGATCCCATACAGAAGACATGGGTGCATTTACAAGTGACTACAATAGCACTCACAGTGTTAACCAAGGGCAAGTAGCTGTACCCACATTAAAATCAAATAATGCGTTATGTGAGATCAAAGACATGGGATTCTTCTTTGTATTTTGCTCATGTTTTACAAAAAACATATTTTTGGTCATTTTTACAAATCTTGAACAAAAAAATCTGTGGCTTTCTGGCCCATTCTCATCACATGAATTTGATATTCCTCAGAGGACCGTAATGAGTTGTCCATTATGATGTCCCAAGTTAGGAGTGACTCCACTAGCGCTGAAGAAATTTGTATTAGAACTATGAATATTGGTGTGAAAGGAGGAAGAATAGAAACGTGCAAAAGCACTGGAGGAAGCAGCAGAACAAAGGTTAAAAGGAGAGGCATTTGTTAATTGCCACAGAGCTCAGTATCTGTGATTTCATTCTATTGAAAAGGAGGAAAAAACTGAGCTAAAGTTGAAGTTGTCAAGTGGATGAAGAACAGGACTAGAGCTTGTCAGGCAAGGAAAGTACAAGTTATGAAATTCAGGAATTTTGCCTGTTACGAGGAATGAGTCAAAATCACAAGCCAAATGATCCAAAACAGCATTCACTCCTAAAAAAAGGCAAAAGGCAAGTTCAAAACCAAGGATACATGTTGAGACCTCAGCTGCTGATGTCCTTTGTCCTCTGTGTTGCATATAAGCTGTCCAAGACTGCTTGGGCACGTGTGTCTTGCTACTCATGAGTATATAGGTCAGAGGGAAGTGTGCGAATTAAAGTTATGAGAGACTGAGGAGGAATCAGTAAAAGTGACTTACTTAGAGATTTTTATACTGCAAAATCACCTTTCTTTCCATCAGGTCTCTTGCAGAGTTCTTTCACAGTAATTTCTCACAAAACACATAGAGTAATATGCCTACAAAGGTCTGAAACAAACGTAAAGATTTTCTGAAGATAGGATTCCTGGGATGTTTTTCACAATTCTGTCACTTTTCTACTGAGCAGGAGAATCTTTTGTTAGACTAACCAGTATAATTGGGAAAAAAAAAGACAAGGTTTTCTGCAGAGTACGTCTTTTCTTACAATCAGAAAAGGAAAAAAGAAAGAAGTTAAGCTCTTTACAAGTAGGGAAATACTGCTCTGAATTTATCTTAATTATGTTAATTGCTTAGACAACAAGGTACAGTTACATGAAAATTTAACTGCTGTCAGATTTATTTTATATAGGTCCAACTTCAACTCCCTTCAAAGCAGTATTGTGTGAGGGCTGTGCCATAAACCAGATGAGCAAAATGAGCCATGGTTAAAATAGCAACTAGCAAAAAAAAAGGCTTTTTTTCAGTCTTTTTATTTGCCAGAACATGTCCTTGATTGATTTATTTTAGAGCACCTGGGCCTTCAGAGAATCAGTGTGGGCAATGGAGGAGACAGAAAAGAGGAGCACGAGGAAGAACGATGGGGCTTTTGAAGGGCACCAAGAACCATCCTGCTTTCCCTTGCTGCCTTCGAAGCAGAGACAACCTGCACAGCAGTCTGTGCCTTGCTTCTCATTTCCTTTGGCCTTGTTTTTATTTAGGGGTACTACAGTAAAGAAAGGAGAGGTCAGAGGGTCAGGGACAGCCAATTTGGCGCACGATGCTGGTGGACTTGCTCTTCATGGTCTACCAGGCACAGACAAGCTCCAAACACCGCAGGCAGGAATCAAGCACAGCTGAACTTCTTTGGAGACTGAATAGTCCCTGGCTCAAGGGCACCCTTAAAGCTGTCATAGGTACTGCCATGATGGTGCTGTGTTTGCCATGTGGCAAATTACTCTATTGGGTTTGCGTGGGGGACTGCAGGGTGGCTTCTATGAGAAGCTGCCAGAAGCTTTCCCTTCCGATGCCATCTGGCTCCAAGATAGATCCAACACTGGCCAAGGCTGACCCCATCATTGAGGGTGGTAGCAACTCTGGGATAACATATTTAAGAGGGGAAAAAAACCCTGTGCAACTGCAGCAGAGAGAGGAGTGAGGATATGTGAGAGAAACAACCGTGCAGACACCAAAGTCAGTGAAGAAGGAGGAGGAGGAGATGCTCCAGGCACTGGCTCAGAGATTCCCCTGCAGCCTGTGGTGAGGCAGCAGGCTGTGATCCTGCAGCCATGGAGAGTAATGGTGGAGCAGAGATCCACCTGCAGCCCATGGAAGACCCCACGTCATTTCAGGTGGATGCCTGAAGGAGGCTGTGACCCCGTGGGAAGCCTGCACTGGAGCAGGCTCCTGGCAGGACCTGTGGACTCATGGAAAGAGGAGCCCACGCTGGAGCAGGTTTGCTGGCAGGACCTGTGACCCTGTGGGAAACCCACACTGGAGCAGTTTGTGAAGAACTGCAGCCCTTAGGAAGGACTCAGGTTGGAGAAGCTTATGGAGGACTGTCTCCCTTGGGAGGGACCCATGCTGGAGCAGGGGAAGAGTGTGAGGAGTCCTCCCCTGAGGAGGAAGGAGCGGCAGAGACAATGCGTAATGAACAGACCACAACCCCCATTCCCTGTCCCCCTGCCCTGCTCAGGGGAAGGATGTAGAGAAGATCAGGAGTGAAGTTGAGCCTTGGAAGAAGGGAGGCGTGGGGGAAAGGTGATTTTTAAGATTTGGGGTTACTTCTCATTACCCTATTCTGAATTTATTGGTAATAAATTAAACTAATTTCCCCAAGTTGAGTCTCTTTTGTCTATGATTGTAGCCGGTAAGTGATCTCTCCTCGTCCTTATCTCAAGCGATGAGCCTTTTGTTATATTTTCTCTCCCCTGTCCAGTTGAGGAAGGGGAGTGGTAGAGTAGCTTTAATGGGCACCTTGCATCCAGCCAGGGTCAGCCCACCTATTACAACCAGGTTGTAATACCAACCTATTGGAGGTATGGTCACCCACAGTGGACCTTCCCAGGGATTTTAGCAGGCCTAGTAGTCCATGATCTTGACTTATTCTCATAGACTTCATTGAAAAGGTAGCAAGTATCGTATACCTTCTTAATTTGGCATATATCTTTGAAAATCCACAGAAGGGCAAAGAATTAAAGAGCAGCTTAAGAAACTGCACACCCAGCCACTGGGCAAGAGCAAGGGAAGCCAGGGCTGTGCGAATTCCATCTGTCTGATATGGTGTGCTCTTCATTTTGTGTTTTTTAGGACAGCCACAGTTTTTTGTAGGAGTAATTGATTTTTTTATATGATAACCTAGTATTGATGGACTTTAACAGGTCTGGAATTATTTCTCTGTACAATCACTGACAACTACACGAGGGCATTTTAAAAGCTGCAGAGTGAAAGAAGACAGGCTGTGAGAAGGAACTGCATGGCATGACAAAGGCACGACTTTTGCTCTGACCATTTTCTAGACGACAGTTAAGTCAAATTTCTCTTTTCTGGTCACTGAAGATCCTCTAAGATTTATTGCTAGGCTAAAAGGTCTGGCTCTCTCTTCACATTTAAGTACTCTCCTTTATAAAGGAAAATAGCCTTTGTTTTGTCAAACTGAGCATGCCAGACTTTTTCAAAATTAGAAACACTGCTTGAAGTACAGCTAGCCCAAGATCTGTTCCTTGCCCTAAGCTTTGCTCGCTCACTGTGAGAATGTAGGATGTATGTAGCTCAGCTTCATGTGAAACCTATAACACTTTGTGGCAAAGAAGATCACTACCTTCTGAGAAGGAGCCAATTGACCTGAGTACCTGATGTCAGTCATGACATGACTGACCAGTCACTTCTGCAGGTTAGGACACACTGAGGTCTATGTTAAGCAGTATGATGGAACCAAAGTCTAAGTCCAGCAATCATCCTACATGAACTGTAGCCCATATAAACCCTGCATTTGTATGGATGTGATCATACAGATGCTTGAATTGTAAAATACCTTTAACACCACCCCAGCTAGTCACTTCCCCTGAAAAGTCTGTAGGTGGACAATTTCTAGCATGTGCTCTGCTTTTGCTGTCTTAAGCACGGATGTGCTGATTATATACAAGATTTGAGAGAGGTGTCAGTGTTGCCTAGAACTGTGGAAGGGATACTTGCCTGTCTTTTTCTGGAGACATCTCACTTGATTCTAGCCTAGCTTTTTAGAAGTTGTCTTTCAGTGGCTGAGAGTCACCCTGGGACTGAGTACTTTGTTCTTGTCACTGTTATTTCTGAGTGGTCCTTGAGTAGCTCCATCAGTGACTGCATCCAGTTAAAATTTCCTCTTACCACACCCCGTGTAGCTCTTTCCTGTCAATCTATGCATTAATCTGCAGCCTCTATCTTAACTACTGTATCTAATGTTTTGCAGAAGTCTAGAGTCATGACGTGTTGCTTGTCCTTTTTAAACTGAAACACGGGGATTAAGTAAACATCTTGTAGGAAAGGTTTTCATTTAGAGTGCCTTTGTTACATCTGCAGCAGTGAATATTTACTGCCTGAATTTACAGCTAAACAGGGGTTGCCAAAGCTTTACATTGGAAAATCAGTTTTAGTGAAAATTAATTTCAGAAAATCTGGATGTCTACACTTAATGATTCTTCAAATATTTTAGTTCCCCACCATGTTTCTTTGCTCACACTTTGGATCAGGCTCATTAACTTTCATCCCGAATACAGAAATGGCTTCCCTCTGAGCATAGCTTCTGGTTTGATTAAAACATTTTTTTGTGTGTGTCAGATTTATCATACAAATCACATTATTTTCTGTTATTAGTATACCATTTGCCTGGTTTGTAATCAGGCATGATTTTCTGACTTCATTGCAGTCCCATTAGTTGCGTGAGTATATGGAACCCAGAAGAGGCTGCACAACCAACTAACACAAAACCACCAGCGCATTTTGTAGCTATTCAGTGTGATCCACTGCTGTACATGTCCAGCTTTATGACACTGTACTTCAGGGGAATAGCAGCCTTATACCAGTAAACACCTGTAGGAACGCAGTGCTAACAACTGCTTGTAGGGAAGGAGCACTTACCCACAACTCCAGGATCCCAGAGAAGACCCTCAGCTCCATGAAAAGTTTCAGGTGAGACCCTGTGAAGTTACTGAAATCTGGGTTCAACAGAGACTCATGCAACATCAGCATTCAGGTGCCTGCTACCAGTGGCACGGCTGTGGGTTTGATATAAGACTCTCCACTCCCTATCCAGGGCTGGGAGAGCTGAGCTCCCTGGAACTGAACTTGTAGCCGCTTACAAGCAGAGCAGCTCAAACCTTCCAGCAGCAGGGTCTGCAGTGGAGGTGTTGTCAGCCCTGCCTGGTTGGTGTGTCATGGACCTGAGTCCTCCCCAGGGTTAAAGTCAGCCCTGACCATTCCTTCTGTAAAACAGAAAATAGTTTGGAAACTCAGCTATAGAAAACCACTTTAGGTCCAGACTTGCAAGCTGTGTGGTGACCCTTGCTGGCAAGTGACAGCCCTCAGTGGAGAGTCCTTAACACTGTAAGACATAATTTTTAAAGAAGAATCCCATACACTTGGCTGTGCTGTATAGTGTATTGCAGAGCTGACACCTGTTGTAGGCAGCTGGGCACCCCTCTAGACACCAGAGGTTTGAACAGGGATGTTAGCTGCACAGTTTATTTTTTATTCAAATATAAAAAAATAAGGGATAAAGCAGGAGTCTGCTAACAGGAAAAGTTGCCTTCTCTGTCACACTGCTCACACTCTCTCTGTGTCTTTCTAAGAATAACCCTGTCTCCACATTATTAATATATCATGCAGAGAAGAGATTCTTTGTGCTTCAAGAGTCACTATGTGGACTGATGTTCATAAGAGTTTGCAAAAAAAAATTGGTAAAAAAAATATTTATAAGCTTAATAGTTTTGGAAAATATTTTTTGCATAGTCAGCATTGCAGTCCTGCCAAAAAAAGTGGATTAACTTTGTTCAGTTTTATTAATATTGTTTACTTAGTAGAGACAGGGTTTTGATCACTTCACTAGCTCTTTTTATGAAATTTTTGATACCAATTTCATGAAAAAACATTAAATTATATATGAAAACTCCCTTAGTTCTTAGAAGCAAGTAAAAAAATACCTTCCAGAAAAATACATAGAATTTTTTTTTTTAATGTTTTGGTTGGCTCTTCACTGTAGTATTTGTGAAGTTATGGTTATTATATTTTTTTACTGAAGGTCCTAGACTGTTTTCCAATCACCTTTTTCCCTTTGATCCTTTTATTAAATCCCCACATCCTGAGATATGTAGTGAATACTCCGTGCAGATGACTTACATAGATTTTATAGATGGGTAAAATAAGTCTTAGGGAAAAAGATAACTTTCCCAAAGTCACAAAACAAGGTCAGAGTAAAGCAGCAGAAGTGTGACGGCTTGTCTCTGTGGAGAAGATTGTCACAGTGATAGTTTAAAAGATTAATCTTTGTCACAAATGATTGTCACACAAATTAATCTAGAGCAGAAAGAATTAATCAGAGATCTGCTCCTTGCAAGAAGAATTGTCACTCATGAGCTTCAAAATGTACTCCTAGCAGTAGTAAAATTAGTAAAAATGAGTCCAGGAAACGCAGCATAAAATTAATTATTGTCAATTTGATGGCAACTTTGTGTCAAATTTTCTGCTGAGAAGCTGGGAGGAGAGGCATGGCACCTGTAGGAGAAGTTTGGGAGCACGAATCTTCCTCGAGGTAGGAATAACTGCTCTGAGAGCTCCAAAACCTAGTTAATCCCTACCCCTGGCTAATGAAAGAGTATTTGCTCAGGTTGGACCAGGTCATATAAGTGTTTATTCCTGGTGTACACTGCATTGCTGTGCGTGTTTTACATGGACAGGGGACTACTGAGGGTGCGGGACCACTGGTGACAGCCAGACACAGTGCTACCCTCGCATGGACCTGTGTGTGGGTTGCACCACATCTCCATCTCCAGCCAGAATATACGGCTTTATGGTTCATCCCACCCATCAGCTGGTATGCATCGTAGAGGGAGGAGGGTCTGTTGGCCTCATGGTATATCTTATTTCCTTCCTGACACCTTCTTCTCTCAA
Organism: Syrrhaptes paradoxus; assembly: GCA_013400615.1. NCBI lineage: Eukaryota > Metazoa > Chordata > Aves > Pterocliformes > Pteroclidae > Syrrhaptes > Syrrhaptes paradoxus. Next base: position 15,038 of record VZTO01001511.1, read on the forward strand.
AGCACAAGCAAGAAGGGAGATACCTGACTTTCTTGGAATAAGAACTAAAAACTTTAAAACTCTCTCATGGGATAAAGCCAATTTGAGCTATGATTCTTGATCCCCTCACTACTAATGGAGATAAAAAGACCTGAACGAATGGCTCATGGTCCCTCCCTGAGGAAGCTCACAGAAGAGTATCTGAAATAAGAATTAGAGCTTCAAGTTTCAGATCCTATCTACTTATAAGCAAAACCCTGCAAATCTTACTCTGGCAACAGTTCCTTCCAGATATCTGTGGGTTTAGCTGAGTAATGGTCAATAATTAACTAGAAGAGACTGAAAGGTCCTTGGGGTCTCCTGCTGCCCCAATGAGCCACATTACAAGGTCCCCCGAGCATGCACATCATAATTCCTCGTGAAGGGGTTGCATATACCTGTGCCTGTGTTACCTGGTTCTCTGTCCCTAGGAGTCTCCCTTGCAGGGACTACCTCACAGCCTTTTTTCCCAAGGACAGCAGACAGAGATCTTTTGCAAGTCTCCTCAGCATCTTATCATCTTTGAACCTGACTCATCTCCAGCCTGAATTTCCATGTCCCCTTTTTACCTCTTTCTTCTTTGGCTAACAAAGTCTTTCTGTTTAGATGCTCTTATCCCGTTGATATTTATAGAGAGTGACCGTATAGAGTATAAGTGGCTGTGTTTGTGTCCTACTGCAGGTATGATCCTCTTTGATTTGCCTTTCTCATCTGTCCCTGTCTACAGGAAATATCACTCCTGATACACCCTACAATTGCAACTACCTTTGTGTGGCTGAATCATGTTGATGAGTCATGGCCATACTGTGTATGTTTATTTCCAGTCTGGGCTTTCTCCTTTCCTCACTTTATCACAGTTCAGGCCCCAGGTTACAACAAATCTTTTTATTAGTCTATGTGCCTGACTTGTCACTTCAGGGTGTTAAATTTAATCTGATTTTTATTGCTTCATTGCTCAAGATTATCAGGTTCCTTCTATATTATATTCTAACCTTCCTTTTTGTTAATGTTTCATTTGTGTCATTAGCTATGGTTATCAGTTATTTTTGTGTCCAGGTGTTATGAACAACTGACATAAAGGCTGATCCTGGATATATCCCACTTAGGACCTGCTTTTGCTGGCTTTATCTTCCTTCTGTGTTACCTGTTGTTACTTATGCTGGAGCCAGATCTTTCCCTAAAACTAACTGTAATAATCCCCCTTGTCTTTGCCTTAAGAATTAATAATTTGTCCTTGGAATGTATGTGAGGCTTAGCAGAAGGTCAGGTGGGTTCTGTTTATCACATTCTTTAATTTCAGCATAGACCAACGTATCACAGAAAGATATCAAGTTTATCAGTCAAAATTATATCTGTAAATTCAGGTTGTATTGTATCCTGTTTTCTCCTTATCTCCACTTTGTTAGGTAGTCTTTCTTTTGAAATTTGTTCCAACACCTTACGTACTCTGGAAACCAGGCTGATGGTCCTGTAATTGCAGAGGTCATTTTTCTCTTTTCAGAATATGAGTGCTGTCTTTGCTAATTTCAAATGTTAATGCACTAGCCACAGACAAATAGGTTCATTTAGAAAAGCTTTGCTTCAGGACCTGCAGTTTCACATGCTACTACTTCCCAGCTGAAGATTAACCTGCTCCAGAAATTTCAGCACACTAAACTTTTATATTTTTTCATCTTTGTCTGTTGGCATTTCCCTTTTTGAATATTCATTCCCGTTAAGCCTCCTGTCATCTTTCTCATTATTAAAGACAAGGGTAAATAAACTGTAATAAATAAGCCTAGTTATCTTCTACCTGGAGCATGCACTTTCTATATGGATCCTCCCACCTTTAGTCTTTTCCTTTTTCCATAGGTTGATTTAGCTGTAGACTTTTATAGCTACAATTTTAGATTTATAGTCATAAAATTCTGGATATTTATCTTAGACTCTAGCAAAATTTTCTGGTAAAATTTATCTCACCCATCTGTATGACCCAGTCCACAAAGCTTTAGGCAAATAATCATCAAGATCTGTAAGGATGCATCCATACTGATCCACCTCACAACGGATTGGTAATGCCTGTTTCTTGATTCATCTTATATTTCTCCTGAATTTTTTATGTTGATACATTTGCATTCTTGTTCTAATGAGATCCTAGTTTTTAATCAACCCATTGTCTTCCCTTTATTTAAGTATGCAATCTTACATTCTTCCTCATCCTTCAGTTCAGCTAAATTATTGTCTTACCCATTAACAGATACAGATTTAAGTTTGTAATATTTGTTTGCATAACAGATGTCATTATACAGTCAAATGTGTCTCTGCATCTGGCCACTTTCTGCCTAAGGTGAACTACACTTTGACAGTTTTCAGTGCCAGATGTCGTGTCTGACAGGGTTAAACTGGAGGCCTCTTTTCTGTATAGGGTTGCTATTCCTTTAAAAGTTCCTGGAAAAGCTAGTTATAAAAATTTTCACTTGCCAAAAACAAATTTCCTTGTTCAGGAAAGAAGGTCAATATCTATTAATTTCCTCTTTGAAATAAGATTTTACATAGTCCCAATGTCAGATATTTCTGACATTATAAGGAAAAAAAGTACAGAAGACTTATTTTTGTCAGAAGTTCAACTAATTGCAATAATGCAGTAATGATGTAAGTAATAATTATAAAGTCAATTTTATCTCAAAATTAATGTCATGAGTTCTCATTTTTTTTTGTCAGGGCTTTGCTTCTTTGTTTTGACTTATTTTTTAATGTCAGTTTCTGACAGAAAGGAGAAAACATTTCCAACCCAATCCTGTTACTCAAAAAAAAAAATCTTAACTTTCATGCAAAAACCTCCTCAAGTTCCCTGTGCTCAAGCTCATATAAGGAATCAGAAGCACTTCAGATAAGTGACATGTAATACTCGGTGTGGGTCCTGTACTGCCTCAGTGTTTCCTTGGTGCTGATACTAATGCGGTGTGCCATTGTAGACTGTCACGGTAAGTGGCTTGGATCTTGTGACCTGTCATTTCTGTATACTCCTGAGTCCTGCTGAGCTCCTCCCAAGGGCCATTTAGTAACCAAAGCCATAAGAAATCTGCATTTTATGGTTAACTCTTCCTAGAAGTTACTCAGTTTCAACCAGTAATAGCAGGTAGCTTCTCTCTGAGATGGTTCTCGGTGCCACTGCTTTAGTCTTATTACCGAAGGACAAATCGAAGTAGCCTTTTGGTTGAATCTACTTAGGAAAGGTAAACAAATAGGAAAAGTAAATAAACTGCTCACAGGAAACTTTAGGATGCTGAACAAAAGGTATCCACCTTAATCATTAACACATGAAATATTTTAAGTCATGAAAGAATAACCTGTAGTTTTGATGGAGAGAATAAAATGATTTTTTTGTATTCCTGTATCATACATATGTATAGGAGGAAAAATTATTTAAAGCTCAGTCTCTCCCCCAGAGCTTGTTGACTTTTTCTTGTCCTTTTCTTTGCTCTTGTACAGTTCAGTGCCTGCCTCTCTAAGCAGATGGCATATGACAGCTGTGAACTGGATGTTTCTGACAAGTACCATCACAGGAACAGTACCATACAGCCTCATGACATACATCAGAGCACTGTAGATAACTAGGCATGATCAATATATAATGAAATTATGAAAACATAGTGGCTTTCAGCATGATTTTTCTCTCATAGGAGCCTTAATGTGCTGTAGGCATGTAGAGACAAATGTAGAAGTCTAATCCCTATTTCTGAATGAGGACAGCTGAAGTGCTGAGTGGCACACTGAAATACAAAAACGCTATTTAGTCTAGGAATGAATGCAATTACTACATCCACTTGAAACTGCAGAATGACTTGACAACAGGCAGAGTGTCATTGCTGTGGTGAAAATTTACCTAGAGCGCTGGAGTTGACTTTGGCAGACAGCCTTTGAGGAGTGAAGATGACACCAAACACACAGAATAGGAGCTTTCTGCTTCACTGGAACAAATCTACCTTTAGTACCCAGTGTTTGCCTGATATCCAACACACCAGCCAGTGCAAGCCAGGTACAGAGTGAAAAGCGTATTTTTTTGTCAAACCTCCTTGCTTCTCTTTTATTCATTTTGATTCTGCTGATGACATGCGAAATTTGAGTTGCTGGCATTTTCTTCCATCAGGCCAGATGCTGATGCCTCCACACCCAGCGCTCTCCCACATGCGTGGTCAGAGCAGCAAACAAGCAGTTTTGTGTTATACAGAGCTGGGATCTCACCCTTGAATTGCACTCAAGTCTGCACTAATGCCCTCATTTTAAGAGGAATGGGCATATTGTTGAGATTAAGTAGACTGGCAGGTAGGTGCAAGTTAAAGACAGCAAATTCCCAAAGGTGGTCCACAGACACTACAGAGAGGAGTTTTGGCTTGACTATTACATTAGGGCATCAGTTCAGCTGCTGGATTGCAGAATGTTTTTGCTGGATCCGTCGGTTCTCAGTAGCTCCCTTCCAAATGGAGACCAGCAGGGCTGCGTTTGCTTAGTTCAGGATGATGGAGAGATAGCAGCCCAGAGTAGCATAGCAGAAGTAATGCAAACAGAATGATTACCAAAAAAAAAAAGTAATTATAGTATATACATTCCTGAGAATTGTAGCAGAGGAACTGTAGGACTCATTACTGTCTCCTATTTGGATGTGAAGTTGTCCCCCATAGGTTGGCTGATGGCATGGTTTGATGTGGGAAGAAAGGGTTTCAGAGCCCAAATGAGTCCAACTGTAGTTTCACTGATTTGCTGTTGGCATCTCTGTCACACATAGTCCTTCAGCTCCAATTCTAGTCCTGACAACTGAATCCTCAGAACACCTAATGTAATTAGTGGAAAAATGGCCTTGTTAATGAAATTACTTGATCTTTTCCAACCCAGTTCTCCCTTTCTTTACATTTTGATCTTCCTGCATCGTCTCTGTGTTTGCATGTCCAACTGAAGGCAAGAGTGTTGTCCCTTATGTTTAAGTAACTGACTGAGGTGCCTTCTTTGGCCAGTAGTTTGTGCTAAATGAAGAAATTCAGAGGCTAAAGGCAGTTGTGGAGCTGAGGATGTGGCTTGCAATGATTGCACTCATGCTGTGTCCAGTTTCTGGCATTCACAGTACTGCCCTCAAACTCTGCATTACCATGTATGTAGGGATTAATCTCACCCAACTTCAGATATCCAAAACCTATCTAAACTAATCGTTTACTCTCCCTCTCTAACTGGTGAGAGAATAGGCACCTGCTGCCAGCAACTCATCCCATTCCTCTCTGGGCACAACTCACTTCTTTAGACACATGGGTCTGGTGCAATTTGAGATTTCCTGGGGTACCTCTGAGTATCCAGTTGCCACTCCAGTAGGACACAGGTCTTATGTCATATCTGACAGCCCTGTGAGGATGTAGGCTTACTCAGGAACATCTCAAGTAGCACTGGATGTCTGTGTTCATACACGTGACTCATGCCTCAAATGCCCGTTCTATCAAAGCATTACTCGCGCATCAGAGATGTCTTTCTGCCTTCATTGACTGAAGCGACCGTAGGGATGGGATGCACTGTATCTGCACAGGACTGGCAGGTCTGATGCTACTGATGATCCACATTCCGTAGATGTGGCTACAGGAATTAGGCAGGACACCTTAGGGTGTGTAACATTGCATTCATATCTATATGTAGACAACCTTATCATGCCACAAATGATTAGCTGAGCCTAAACAACTGCACTGGCAGTTGTTTAAAGTTAAACAAGGTAAAGCCAACCCTAAAATTACCCTGCCTTCATGTTGAGAGTTTTGTTCTTTCCAGCTCAGGTTAGTTGGCCAATGTTTAAAGCCCTGTGGTTTATATCTGCCAAAACCCCGTATTGATTCTGCCACAATGACTTGGAGATAGTGACTTTGTACTAAAACTTGGGTCTTTTTTCCACTGCTTTGAATCTAACTCACAATTCAGAGAGGGATGCTGCATTATTAATGACATCTTGTTTGCACTGAGCTGTTTGCGGTGGTGTTGGACTGCCACCTGAACTGAATCATATGACTCGAGCTTAGGTACCTCTGTGCTCCACAGCAATTGCCTGCATCGCAGACACATCCACTGTGATTTCCTGTGAATGAGAATGACTGTAAATGTGCTTGACTGATGTTAGTAATCATATTAAACAATGCCAGATTTGTACAGTGACATGTTTAGAAATGCTTATTATTGATGTGCTGAAATGAAAACACAGTTACTCTATAGTTGTTGCTATCAAATACAATTTATGTATTCCTGGAAAAAGCAGATGGGATGTGGAAATGGAATATTTTCCATGTGAAGAATGAAGGGAAACATGCTCAAGGATCTTTCCCACTCCATTTCCCTCTGCGTCCCCACTTGCTGCCCACATGTTCTCACTCTCCCGTTAATTTTGTCTCTTGCCAGTAACTTTTGAGATCGTATTTCCCACTGGACTAATTGCAATTCATTGAGTCATGCTTACTGGCTCTCACCAACTCTTCTTACCACATGTTGGCCGAATATATATATCAGCAAGATCATAGTCTAGATTATGCATTCTACTGTGTACACACTATGAACCACATTACTAGTAAGGAATGAAACCTGATAAAATAGGTTTGAACTTTGTTCCAAACATTCATTGAACTTTTGTGGAGACTCCTCTCCGTGTATTCAAAGACAAAGGAGATGGACCAAATGATGCAGCTTCTTAGAATACAGAAACCAAAACACTATTGTTTAAACCCAGATAGTCCATTAGGGTTGACATCAGAGTTTTACTGGTTTTCTCTTCATAGTTTCTAAGGGGAGGAATTAGCTTCTTGTTACTGGATATGATTAAGAAATCTATTTCTGGAATAAACTCTTGGAAGTCTTCATTCTTGGAATAAATTCTTAGCCAATACTTAGAAGAAAGAATTTCTCCAGAATACCCCAATAATATCTTAGCTTCCAGAAATGTATGAAACTAGGTATGCTCCAGCCAGGCCTCTTGGCATGCTGCTTTCTAGGTTGAGGTTTGGCAAAGAGAATGGTGTGGGGCTATTTGCTACCAGAAATCTCCCACACAAAGAGAATCACTACTGATGCTCAAAAGCAGGCATATGCCAGCTCTTCCATTTCTTCATCGCTAGCCCAGTTCTGAAGTGAATCAGGAAAGATATGGTCCATTCGCATGCTACACGGGGGCATAAAAACCATACAAGGAACTGTAAAGACAAGATACATCATACTAACTGCATATCAAGTATGGGGAAGGTCAGTGTTCAGGTGTCACACTTGTTGTGTGAAGTAACAGCAAGACTTTCTCCATGAGCAATGCAGAGAGTAGGTGTGAGTGGTGGTGCAGATCTGTGAGGTGGATAAGGGGCTTAGAGAGGTGCTGTAGTCCCTCCATGAGCTCTGCCTCTTGTGGGACACACACAAAAAGGCTCCAAAGCTGTTGTGTCGAGCTTTTGAAAAACTTTCACACCCCTTCGCCCACCCTTGTCTTGTGGCAGGAGAACTTTGAAACATCGTGGGCCAGATTTCCTGTAGTAAAATATCCAAGTGCAGCAAAGAGCAAACTGTTTTTTAGCCCAATTTCCTTGGAAAGTGTGGTGTATGCAATAGTGTTCTCAACATATATCTGTCTTTTCCTGGATAATACGTTTTGAAGGAATTGTCTAATTTCAGCTACATGGGAAAGACGAGTGGAATTCACAGAATCACAGAATCACAGAATGTTAGGGATTG
>VZTO01001511.1:23190-37994 GCA_013400615.1 Syrrhaptes paradoxus
CATATGACTCGAGCTTAGGTACCTCTGTGCTCCACAGCAATTGCCTGCATCGCAGACACATCCACTGTGATTTCCTGTGAATGAGAATGACTGTAAATGTGCTTGACTGATGTTAGTAATCATATTAAACAATGCCAGATTTGTACAGTGACATGTTTAGAAATGCTTATTATTGATGTGCTGAAATGAAAACACAGTTACTCTATAGTTGTTGCTATCAAATACAATTTATGTATTCCTGGAAAAAGCAGATGGGATGTGGAAATGGAATATTTTCCATGTGAAGAATGAAGGGAAACATGCTCAAGGATCTTTCCCACTCCATTTCCCTCTGCGTCCCCACTTGCTGCCCACATGTTCTCACTCTCCCGTTAATTTTGTCTCTTGCCAGTAACTTTTGAGATCGTATTTCCCACTGGACTAATTGCAATTCATTGAGTCATGCTTACTGGCTCTCACCAACTCTTCTTACCACATGTTGGCCGAATATATATATCAGCAAGATCATAGTCTAGATTATGCATTCTACTGTGTACACACTATGAACCACATTACTAGTAAGGAATGAAACCTGATAAAATAGGTTTGAACTTTGTTCCAAACATTCATTGAACTTTTGTGGAGACTCCTCTCCGTGTATTCAAAGACAAAGGAGATGGACCAAATGATGCAGCTTCTTAGAATACAGAAACCAAAACACTATTGTTTAAACCCAGATAGTCCATTAGGGTTGACATCAGAGTTTTACTGGTTTTCTCTTCATAGTTTCTAAGGGGAGGAATTAGCTTCTTGTTACTGGATATGATTAAGAAATCTATTTCTGGAATAAACTCTTGGAAGTCTTCATTCTTGGAATAAATTCTTAGCCAGTACTTAGAAGAAAGAATTTCTCCAGAATACCCCAATAATATCCTAGCTTCCAGAAATGTATGAAACTAGGTATGCTCCAGCCAGGCCTCTTGGCATGCTGCTTTCTAGGTTGAGGTTTGGCAAAGAGAATGGTGTGGGGCTATTTGCTACCAGAAATCTCCCACACAAAGAGAATCACTACTGATGCTCAAAAGCAGGCGTATGCCAGCTCTTCCATTTCTTCATCACTAGCCCAGTTCTCAAGTGAATCAGGAAAGATATGGTCCATTTGTATGCTACACGGGGGCATAAAAACCATACAAGGAACTGTAAAGACAAGATACATCATACTAACTGCATATCAAGTGTGGGGAAGGTCAGTGTTCAGGTGTCACACTTGTTGTGTGAAGTAACAGCAAGACTTTCTCCATGAGCAATGCAGAGAGTAGGTGTGAGTGGTGGTGCAGATCTGTGAGGTGGATAAGGGGCTTAGAGAGGTGCTGTAGTCCCTCCATGAGCTCTGCCTCTTGTGGGACACACACAAAAAGGCTCCAAAGCTGTCATGTCGAGCTTTTGAAAAACTTTCACAACCCTTCGCCCACCCTTGTCTTGTGACAGGAGAACTTTGAAACATCGTGAGCCAGATTTCCTGTAGTAAAATATCCAAGTGCAGCAAAGAGCAAACTGGTTTTTAGCCCAATTTCCNAATTTCCCTATATCTTATGAAAATAGGCAGGTAAACTGAGGGCCACTTTTAAGGATTACAGAAAGAGAGGGACTGCTGTGTGAGTTCAGTTCTGATTAGAAAGTAGAGCATCCACACAGGAATGCTTCCCTTGAAATGTAAATCCTCAATAAGAACGGTTTTAATTTGTTTCTCTGCTCACAAGACTGTATGTTTTGCTCTAGTTGTGCAAACCTTATCTCACTTCCTTCAGCTTCTTCCTTTTTTTACCTATCTGCCCTTCCTTTGCAAGGGAGTGGGGGCCTGATCTTTATTTTGCTCAGGCTCTAGTCAGAAATTTGACATGAATGGGAACCACACACACCTTGGGACAAGGCAGTGACAGTGCTAGCAATGAGGGAGGGTGTCAGGAGATGCTAGAAATCATTAAGCTTGGGAATTTCAGAGTGACAGACTGCAGGGAGATGGGATGGGGGTATCTCCTGCCATGGACAAGCAGAAGCAGGGAGAGAAGGCAGGTGGTATTGACATACTGTGGCATGTGCTTGGAGACAATCCGGAGGTAGCAGAGTGGTCCAGGTGTAGCATGAAGCAAATGGTACTTCCTCAGTATTAACAGAGTAGTAGAACATGAGTAAGCCCAGAGAGCAGAGGTTAGCGTTTAGGAAAGCAGCTCTGCAAGGCCAAGGGGCTGGTGCCCTGCAGCTGCAGCAGTACTCATCTGGTTTTGANCATGAAAGAACAGTTTCAAAGTTTGTACTTCATTATTTTTTATGGCCTTATAATTGTTTTATTTTCATGTTCTTCAATGTGTTCTTCAGAAAACACAATTGTACCAAATTTGTTGTACCAGAATTTTAGCTGCTGTTTCAAAGACAGATAACACGTGGTCACAGGCCCTTGTTTCTTTGAGCATCCTTGACTACCAGCTCACAAAACCGATCAAGTTGAAAAAAAATGAGTCTTGCAGCTTATTTTGTATGAAGTTTTCCAAGCATCCAGTTTTTTGTACTCTTTGTCATCGCTGTGCTACAGTGGATTCACTGTGGCTTTCCTGAACTTCAGCCTGAATTTCAGCCTCTCCTGAACTTATCCATTTCCCATTAACTTTTGCTGCCATCCCCTCTGCAGGCTGCTTGTTCTCACAGGAGGAACTCCTGCTCTTCCAGCCTGTATGAGGAAAAGTGAACTTGGCTCGTCCTGTAGATGCTGCAAAGCACCATGTGCCTTTGGGTCTTGTGGGATGTTGGTTATCCATCAAACCTGAAAGGTTGCAAGGGCGTGGTGGAAGCTAAGAGGAACTCTACCTCTTCAAGAATCTTTCAGGTACTCTCCAGGCCTCTCCGTTGCACTCATATTAACCTTCCCACCTTGACAAGAAAGTTTGTTCCTACCATTTTTAAATCAGACTATTTGAAGGTTGTGTTTTACCAGTTGCCTGGTCAAGGTATCTGTTTTGTTCCTGGAGGAAATGACCCAATGTGCTTGTATGCCTGCAATGCCTTCCAGAAATGCTGCCGGTTCTTCTTTTATTCCTTGGTTGGTAAGGTATAGAAATATCTCAGATCGATCAATATCAGCTACAAAAACCAGAAAGGCTTTTGGACATAAGAGTTTTACACAGCTTGCTTGAATAAAAGCTTGTACACCAGTGTGTACACCTATGTTTTCCAGCCTGCTTAGCTGGTGTAGTATAAGGTATTGCCTCTCCTTAAAATTTTTTACACCTGTATTCAAAAAACATGATGACTACAGTATTGTAATCTCTGTAATTTTTAAATGTGAATGTGTATAAATAACCTAAATCACTGTCAACACCTAGTAATGAATTAATTAGGTTCTGCCTTTCTTGAAGACACCCCCAAATATGGCTAGCGTTTAATAAATGGGCTATTACCTTGTTGCTATGGTGTCACTTACCTATATCTCATGTAACATGTAGTGCTTCAAAGCAGAGCCTCTTTAGTTGACTTCACTTTACTAAATCATGAATATTTAAGTACAGTAGATATTATATATCTTTAAATAACCTGTGATGGAAAGTTGTTTACCTGGCAATGTTCCTTCAGGATCAGAGAAAGCAGAGATAAGCTAAGTAATCAAACCCTTTCTTTAATTAAAGAATACAAACTCAGGAGAATTTTGGAGTATATAGTCCAATGATTCAATATCAATGTAGGAAAGAGAGGTTAGATTTGCAATGAATGCACATTAGGATATAGTCACTAAACAGAAGGGCACGTGATGAAAGGTCTTGGTCTACACTGTAGCTTTAGCCAGGCTCTCTGTGCTCCTGGAAAATGTACTACCGTTGTGCTAAAGGCACCCGCTGCCTCATTTACTTACAGCTTCACTAACGAAAGCAATGAAAGCAGCCTACAATAACATCTTAGCGAAATGTCTGCAAATATTCTTCCACCAGGGAGAGTAGAAATTCTCCTTGTAAATAAAGGAGAGCAGGAAGGATTATGTATACTGCCTGGGCAGTACTCTGTTCATTGTGCCATTCTTTTTCTAGCACAGAGCTTTTACTGTTAGGTCACTTACATGTCCCCAGAAGCTCCACCAACTGCTTGTCCATCAATAACCACTTTCAGAGGAGCTAATTTTAAAAATATTTACTTGGGTCCTTAATTTCATGTGTATTGAAAGCTAAAAACAACCAACCTCTGCTAAAATAGAATTATGTTGCTGAGGGACAAGCATATAGGGGTAACTTATGTGGGTGGTTTTGAGGCTTTTTTCCTTCAGTTTCATACTTGCCCTGGTGACAGGGGAGTTATCTGTCATCTCTTCTTTTCCCATCGTAACCCTTAGGCTCTTCTTTTTCTCTTTTATGTTCTTTGGGAATGAAAATGAGAGCTGAAAGTCATGTTTATCTTCTCTAAAGCATCCATTGAACTGGAAAAACCCCTTTCTCTCTGAATTTCCTTTTAATGTAATGAAACCAAGGGCTCAGGGAAGCCAGCTGCAAAATCCACCAAGCCTCTCCTCCCAGGCAGTTCCTAAAGGTTTTCCCAGCCATGCCTCCCAGCCCTTCCTGCCAACTTCCTTTCCCTCACTCCCAGAACTCTTTGGAGCATAAATAAAATTCAGTAATATTAATCACAATTATTAATAGCAGATCTTGACAGTGTGGATGTTATGTGATCCGTGAGAGCGGTTTGTCCTCTGCAGTGCAGTCACACCATCACCAGTACCTGAGCTAGCTAATCCAGGTCAGTAGGATGACAGGCTGCAGTACATACAAACTCTCTCCGCACATAAACCCTCTGTACACATAAACCCCCAGGGTAGCCTGGAGAGCATTCACAGTGAAGTCTACACATTTTGCTGCTTAGACTGTAAGTGATTCCGGAGAGAAAGAGAGGTCAGAGGAACAGGGCTAGGAGTCAATGACAGGTTTGGGAAGAGGACACTAAACAAACTACAGTTTACTTTGTTAACACTTGATAAATTATTTTTAAATAATGAGAAGAAAGGTAAGAATAATAAGAATAGCAACACCAACTGCATTTGGAATGTCAGAATTTGTTTAAGCACTAGCAATATTTCTAATTATGATAAAAGCAAACTTGGTCATATTTATGTTTTTCCACACAGAAATGGCCTCAGAGAGAAAGCTTCCCACCCAAAACCTGGGAGCTGCAGACAAACAAAACAAAATAAAGCAAAAATCTCAAAATAAATTCTTCCACATCTTGATAATAATTTCCCATCTTGCATGTCTCCAAATCAGAACACAACCCTCAGATTTCCCAGAAGCACGTCTCCACTGCAGTTTAACCCTTTTAGCTGGAGTTTCCATAGTGCAGTGGTTATCACATTCACCTAACACGTGAAAGGTCCCTGGTTTGAAACTGGATGGTAACACCATTTTTAATGGTTGAACTCAATGATCTTAAGGGTATTTTCCAACCTAAATGATTCTGTGACTCTGGGCTACTGTCCACTCACTTTCTAGTCTCTCTCTTTGATCCCTGTCCCCATCATCTCCCATGCAGCAGGACTGGTGCTCCTGCAGTTCATGGTGTGGTGAGCAGTTTTGGGGAGGCATTCTTATAAAAGTGTGGCAGGGGCTGTGAAGGGCAGCCCACATTTAGGTTGTCCTAATCTGCCACAAGGTCACCCCATGAGTGCATAGTTTAATTAACACTGTCAATTAGCAGTGGCCAAAAAGAAGCCATTCCCCCTTCGCAGCTGTAATCTAGCACTTGTTCTTCTGCTTCTACCCAGCATGGGTAGTGACCCAGTGTAGGGGACTAATCCATCTGGAAACAAAACAGGCTTTCAGCTCTGTGTGAATGTGAGGAAATTTATCTGAAATCTTTGATTGCTAGATATAGGTAAAGGCATGTAAAAATATCATGTAGAAATGGTGAGAAGCACCAAAAAATTTTCCCTATTGACTTGGCTTATCGCAAAGTGGAAAGAGCTCAGTGGTGGGTTTTTTCCCCTTTCTGTCATAGTTAATGACTCCCTTTGAAACACATTTCCACTAAATCCAGTAGCAAAAATTATGGGGTAATTAAGTAGTAGTCACTTACTATAATTTAATTATACAGATATACCACTAAGAATGTGCACTTTACTTCAATTTACTTCAATTAATGAGCTGTTCCCTGGACAGTTCTATGACAAATGCTACCATTCAGCTCTCTGAAACCTCTGCTTTTCCTAAAGTACTTCCATATGCTCCAGACAAGTCCTTTCGTATAAGGCCACTCTTGTTTTCTGACTGTGAGAAGGCCTACAATTAAACAAGGAGCAGACACAGAAATGAGAGCCAGATCAATACCCATGTCCCATGTGAGGCAAAGATCTCCTAAGTCTGGCTTAAATTCTCTGCTTCAGGCTTAGGTCTTAAAAGTTTAATGTGTTCATCACTTTCTTCAGCTTGCATCCACTGGCAGCTGGAGTTGTTAATTTTGCCTTGTAGGCACAAATGGTAGTTGATTTAAGAAAAAACAAGGAAGGACGATCACTGCATCTGCCCTACTGGAGGTTTCTCTACACAGACAATGGAGACTGGGCAGCTGAAAAGGGAAGTGCAGCCGGTGGGAAGAGGAAGGAACTGGGGAGAAACCAAGAGTCTTTCGGAGTGCGTCTGTTGTCGCCAACAGATCTGCATTAGGAAATGACTGTTTCCTTTGTCCTCTCTCCCATGCCAGAGACCTTCCATTACTTGACTGTCCCAGGCATGCTAAATGCCACCTGTGAGGGACAGCACTTCCCTTTCAGCTCGTAAGAGCTCCTGGCAGGGCTGTGGGATTGAACAGAGAGCACTCTGCAAATGTTACTCAAACCTTTTGTGATCAGCGCTGTGGTCACCATTTACCTTCCTGCAGCAGCTGTCCCTGGCTGAGGACACTGCACTCTGCCCCCCCATCTGCCCTCTTCCGAGACAGACCCGCCATGGGGAGGCGTGGAGGGAAGCCTGAGAAGTTGGCTACACCCAATGCCAGCCCATGCTGAAGGACAACTCTGTGATCACTCTGCCCTTTAGACCACCCAGGCTGTGGGAGTAAAGCAGATCTTGCCAATGACCTAATGAATCTCTGGAATCTGGTTACAGGGTATATTTATTTACACATTTGAAGGGTGGCACTTTAGGACATCCAGAATCTGAGCATTTATATCTGAGCTTGTCACCATAAGCTCCCTTAACAGGCACCTCTAGGACACAATTTTTCTTATTCAAATGAGATTAGACCAAAATAGGTCAAACGAATTGTGTCCTTATTTCTCCCCAGTGAGCACAAAGGGAGTCTAACATAATTAATTCAGAAATAAAGATCTCTGCCATAGATATCTATGGATGAAAAAAGGGAATCCTACCCATAGGTTTAATTCTCCTGCTCCAACATAAGCATCTATAAGATGGGTGTCTATGTTCCTCTTAAGACCAAATGACAGGAATAGGCACTACCAGAGAGCTACCCAGCAAATGGCCTTGTCTGAGGATGAGATAATTGACACTCCAGAAAGGCCAATTAGGTGTCTAAACTTAGGAAAGAAGAATCCTGTTCTGAAATGACAAGCATCATATTCTGTTTTGGCCCTTAGCTCTATAGCCTGGTGACTGTTTTACTTGCCTGGTCATCAACTTCATCTGTAGCTTCTCTGAATCTCCTGACATCCTGAAGTTCACCCTGAAGTGCATTGCATAAATGTCATGCTTGCAGTCCATCCACACAGCAGCTCTCATAATCAGCTTGTCTTAGTTGTTGCAATATATTTTTGTCTGGCTTTGATAAACACATTTTTCCCCTTATCTGTTCAGAGTGCTACCACTTACCTATTATTTTCCGTGTCTTTGCATCCTGCATCTCTATCTCACTAAATTTAAGTGACATTTCTATCTGCAAAGCCTTTCATGGCCAGTCCCTACTCTGCCTGTCACCTGTCACTCAATTCTTCAAAGACCACTGCTGTCTTTGATTGCTCTACAGTTTCCAATCTCCTGATTTCTAAATTCCAAACACATTTGTGATGAATCTCTTCCATTCACACCCATGCTGAGGAGATAATGCCATAAACATCTTCTAATCTATATTGCTGTAATTCAAAATACTCCTTCTGACTTTCTATTACATAATATCTTAAAAAAAAAAAAAACCCGGAAAAGCTTGTCCTTTTTGGCAACCCAATATCCCCTCCCATCTGGCCCAATAGCACTTGTTTCCTTGAAGATCCCTCTTCACCTCTCTGATGTTATTAATAAACCCTTGTTTTAAATTTAAATAATGACTTTCTGCAGGGCAAGAGGCATCTTTTATTCTGTGACAACCTCTGTATGTCACAGTCATAAAGATAATGGTAATAATAACAATGATAATGAGAATAAATCTGTTCTGAATTCAAACTCAACAGAAACAATTTAGTGGCTTTAAAAACATAATTCACCTTTTACTTTGGCACATATTTTACAGCTTCATCACTGCTGTAGTTGGCCACAGAACATCATTTATGGAGCCATGAAGCAGTGCTGTGTAAGCACATAGACAAATGACAACAAAACATCACTAGTAAAAAAGGTTTATTCTTGTTTCATCACATGTCTGGTACAAATAAATGCAAGGGCATACTTTAAAAATACCTTGTAATTTCTCCTCCTGCCACACACATGGTGACTGGATGTCACTGCCTGAGCCCTCTGCTCTTCTCTGCTCTCAGCAAGCTCTAATCCTCCAGCCCCTTCTCCTCTTTGGCTGTGTTTTCCTGGAAGATAACACATGTCTATGGTGACTGACTGGTGCTCCCTCCTATCTCCCATCCATTTGTTGTCAGACAGATTTCCTGTCACGAATTTTTTATGTGAAAATTACCTTTTAACTGTTCCATTGTGTGCCATTTCTCTCTTGTCCGAAGTGGCATATGATGAGACGTCCTCAGCTCCTCCAGCCTGCCAGCTCTGAGAGCACGCTGCCCCACCTGCCATTTTGTGCATCAGACCAATAAAAATTTTTCATCTGCAGAAAGAGGAAAATATGCTACTGACATCCAATTTTCCTCAGCACTTGAATTTTATAAACTGCATGTTTATACTGCATAGTATTTTCCAAGAAAAAAAAACATCTAAAAGTAAGCGTTTCCACTGCTCTAAAGCTATATTTGTTGGGAAGGGGAATTGTTTGTTTGTTTCATTTTTGTCTCTTTAAGGTTCTTGGGTTTTGCCCCAGTTTGGTAGAGGAATTTAAAATATTCTAAAACCAAGAAAATGAGCTGAAAAAGCTATTTTGATTCCTGCTCTATTCTAACATGAAGACCAGGTCTGTGTTCAAATATGGTGACAAGTGAGTGTTTGCAATGAGTTGCCTCACTTGGTGACCTCCTGGCCTCTCTGTGATTATGCTGCTGGGATTTATATCTGGACAGCTTCATGTGAAATCCAGTTGTGTTAGTGGCCCTTCTTCCTCACCCACTACGTCATAGATGTTTGATTAATTAATCTGATTGCATATGTTCTTCTTAACACCCATCTGTGAAATGACATTAAATTTCAACCAAGAATTGTCTCAGGCCTGCAAGTCCACTAGACCAATTTTGATTCAACATAAACACACATGAAACTGCTATGTTTTGTAGCTCAGATTATTATCTTTTGTCAAACTGCTTCTGGAGATTTCCAATCCCAGTATTTCATTTCCTGAAAAACTTCAGGGGAAATACTGTTCATAAATAACAGGAGATTAGATACAAGGTACATGAACAAATTGCCTCAAACCAGGTTATCACACTTATTAAGAGCACTAAGAGAATTTAATGAATTACCAAGAATGTGTTTAATATGTGTTTTTTCAGTTCATCTGCCAATTCACCTTAAATAACACATTCAGAATTTAGAAGTTTAGTGCACTTTAAATGTTAATCCTATGTGGAATTCCCCTGCAAAAGCTTAACCGACATATAAATATTAATTCCACTTCGACCTTAGAGAATTTTTCTCTTTAGATTAATATTACCAATGTTGAAAAACAGCTTTTGGATACAATTTGTCTTTTCACAATAGTGCATAAGTAGATAATTCGAATGTTGAAGAACATACTGTCTTTAGTCATATCAAACTACTTAAACACAATTATTATTCAATTCAACCTCTATTAGTCATTTATTTTTAAGTCAGTTTTCTGGTAGAATAAAGCTTTTCTCAGCCTCTTTGACATTTTCATGGTTGCTACAACTCAGAATTGTAAGAAGTTATTCTTGAGCTACCTGCTGTATTTGAAGTTATTGATCACACATTTCTTATTCAACAATTACCTTGGTACTTGCAGACAAGAGAGTTTGATTTTTATCAATTAATTTTGCGCTTTCTCCTGTTTGGGGCACTGGATAATAACTGTAATTAAGCAGCTGTATTACTCAGTGTATAGCGTCAGTTCTTTTTGCCTCTTGTTAATAAACTACTTGCATAGATCAGATCTTCTGGTCAACAAAATCCAGATTTAGCAAGTGTGCAAAAGTGTGCTCGGACTCAGAATTCAGAAGCTTGTGGATTTGGGATTTGCCATGTTTGGGCCTTCTGGTCGATTTTCCATATTTATTTTCTCCAAGTCCAGCTTTCTGGTCTTCCGCATTGCGTAAGGAAGTGTGGTGGTTTTTGAGGAGTGAGTTACCTTCAGCATTAGCCTGTCTCATGTCCTTTAGAATGAGACCACATTGTCAAACTGCTTTCCTTTTGGGGAAGAGGGTCTGTGCTGCTGTGGAGAGTCTGAGCCTAGTGAGTGGAGTTAAACTTTTTTTTCCCCCAAGTATTTAAGAGGGCAGAAGAGCAGAATTTTAGCAATAACAGCATAACTTCTTTCATGTTAAACAAGGTGGAACTAAAATTGCTTTAGAAAGGGTTTTGTCTTCTTAATACTAATATTTGAACTTTATTACTGTTAAAAATTCTGCTGATGACCATATTAAAGTGTTTTCCATGCAGATTCACTTGGATTCCTTTCTGAGAGTTAGGTAAGGCATAACTCTTGCTGCAAGACTTCATCGAGTCAAACTACAGAAACAGTATCATAAAACAGTGAAGAGTGTAATGGGAAGCACACTGCACTTAGAAAATAACAGACTTATGACTGTCTATGCAACCTTGCATGTATGTATTGTGATGCAGACTTTAACTCTCTGGGGACTACTCTCCTACTCTACTGTAATGCAAACACACAAAATGTTGAATAAAGGTTATTTTTGCACTCCACGGCTATTGTCTGGCAGCACAACAGTGACAGAAATTATGGACAGCATTGCGTATTTTAGGGTTATCTGGTAATTACAGATCCTGTCCAACCTCTCCTGACTCCAACCACAACCATACACCTCCAGATACTGTCTCTGCCTCTGCCATCTCCTTCTTTTCTTACTGCCTTACCCTCCATATTTAGTCTGACCCCTTTCTTTGTTTCCTTTTTGCCGTGCATCTTGACAGCCTCCTTTTCTTACCATTCTATAAATCATCTTCACCTTTGTCTGCCAGATTCCAAAAAAGCCAAAGCTGGTTACCTGACTCTTCTGACTGTCACTGACCTACAGCAGTACCAGTGCAATATAGAACAGAGTAGAGCGGAGTAGAGCAGAACAGACTGTTTCAGTTGGAAGGGACCTACAATGCTCATCTAGTCCAACTACCTGACCACTTCAGGGATGACCAAAAGTTAAAGCACGTTATTAAGGGCATTATCCAAATGCCTCTTAACCACCAACAGATTTCATGCATTGACAACCTCTCTAGGAAGCCTGCTCCAGTGATTGACCACCATCTTGGTAAAAAAATGCATCCTAATATCCAGTCTAAACTAAGGCTCTATTGCCCTCCTCCAGACACACTCAAGGACCTTCACATCCTTCTTAAATGATGGGGCCCAGAACTGCACACGGTATTCAAGGTGAGGTTGCATCAATGCTGTATACAGCAGGATAATCACCTCTTTTGCCCAGCTGGTTATATTGTGTTTGATGCACAAACACACAGAGTCCTTTTGGACTGTTGCAGTGCAAGTCCTAGGGTGTGACATGGACATCTGTTCCATGAGGGAATCCTCATGTGGCCAGGTTCAATTTGTGTCAGTAAAGGGAAGCAGCTCAAGATTAGCACACCAATATTTAAGTGTCTCATGTAGACATCCACATGGCTGCTAGGAGCATTCTAAATTCCCATTATATTCAACAGATATCTTGCCAATACAGCTGGTGGAGACTTAGAGTGACTAAGTGGACCGAATGCAAATGTCTGTTTTAGGATGATCACAGCACAGGATCACAGGATAACTCAAGTTGGGAAGGACCTCAGGAGGTCTCAGGTTCAACCTCCTGTTGACAGCAGGGCCAGCCCTGGGGTCAGAGCAGGTTGCTCAGGCCTTTATGCAGTCATGTCTTTAAAACTTCCAAGGCTGGAGATGATACCATCTGGAATATCTGTGCCCCAGCTGGATTATCCTCATCAGGAAAAAAATGTCTTTATATCCAGTCTGAATCTCGCTTGTTTCAATTTACACACATCATCTCTGACCTTCCTGCCGTGCACCTCAGTGAAGTGCCTGGCTCTGTCTTCTCTGTAACCTCCCCATAGGACCTGGGAAGCTTCAGGTGAGGTGCACCTGAAGGCAGCTCTTCTCCAGGCTTAAAAGTCCTGCTCACTCAACCTCTCCTCATAGGGCAAGCACTCCAGTCCCTAACCAGCTTGGTGGGCTCCTCTGAACTCACTGCAGTTTGTTGTTGCCTTTCTTGTCCTGAGTGGACTAAACTGAATGCAGTATCCTGATGTGGTCCAAGAGGTGCTGTTTAAAAGGGGATGATTTATTCTCTCAATCTACCATCTCTGGTCCTGCTAATGCAGTCCAGCAGGCTGTTGCTCATGTTTGCTGCCAGGGAACACTGTTGGCTCCTTTGCAACTCATTGCCCAGCCTGGCCCCCAGGTCTCTTCCACAGACCTGCTCCGCAGGCAGCCCGCAGCCTCCACCTTCCTTCACGGGTGCAGGACTTTGCACTTGTCTTCATTGCAATTCTTAAGTTTCCTGTTGACTCATTCCTCCAGCCCCTCTGGATGACAGCCTTGTGTCTGAGCATTTCAAGTGGTCTCCGCAGCTTGCTGTCATATTGCTGCAAACTTGGGTACTTGGTTGCCTCCTCCAGGTCACTGATAGAGATGTTAGATAGGACAGATCCCAAGAGGAGAGGACCCCTGCAGTATCTCCCTTGTCACAGGCATCCAGGTGGAGCACAACTGATTAACTCAGGCCATCTGACCCCGATTATCCAACCATTTTTATGCCCATCTAGCTGCTCACTCATCTAAAACATATGTCTCAACTGGATACAAAAATATTGTGGAAGACTGTCAAAAGCCTTTCTGAAATCAAGGTAAATGTTATCCATTCCTCCATTCTAATCCACAAATCCAGTCATTTTATCACAGAAAGCTGTGGTATCAGGTGGGTCAGGGTGATTATGGATGATTTATGCATGGTAAATCCATGCTGACTATATTCCCTACCACATTTTTCTCACTCTTGTGACAAGAAATGTGCTCCAAGATTTGCTCAATGATTTTCCCAGAGACTGCAGTGAGGCCGATCAGCTTGTATTTACTTTTGGCCATTTTTGAAGATGGGTGCCATTCTTCAGGTGTTGGAGACCTCCCCCAGTTTGTACAATCTTTCAAATATGATGGAGAAAAGCCTTGCAAGGACATTAGACAGATCTCTCATCATCCCCTGATGCAGCTTGTCAACTACAGGGACTTCTGTTGCTCATGATCTCTCAAGTAGTGCCTGACTCATCCACACCGCTCTTCCTTCTCCTTCTTTAACCCTTTCACTAAACAGGCCTGAGAGACGTATATAGTGAAGACTGAGGCAAAGAAGATGTTGAACACATCTGATACCAAGTCTACATAAGTGATTGTCATCTTGGCTGTGTCATGTGGAGGTGCTAGAACTTCTTAATTAAAAAGCATTGTAAGACTCGTGGTAAGCAAAGGAAACAATATTTTTCCTTAATCCCTCTCTCAGAAAAGATTGAACAACATTAGACAGAGCTTAAGCAAACATGTTGAAACTAAGGTACTTTTTTTTGTGTGAGAACTGTTGGCCCAAAGCATTCAAGTTCGGCAAAGAACTGACAACAACAGGAGTCATCATCTGTGACATGAAGAGTTTATTTGCATCTTAATAAAAAAGCATCTGTCAGCTTGGTAATATTTAATAATAGTGTTGTCCTTTTGTTTTAGCTACCACTTTTGAAACAGCTCTCTCTAGAAATCAGCAGAGAAAATTACTTGTACCTCTAGGCTCAAAAATATCTCCATTACAGTCTACCAGCAACCCCACACCCAGCCACCCACCCACGTTCAACTATTTGGAAACATTTTTTGCATTTCCAAGGTAATTGCCATGTTTATTAGTGAGAGTTACTTAGCGTAAAAGTCATTCTTCTACTTGTACTTCTACTGCATGCTGAGCAATAGCAGAAGTAAATGATTTCTAAGCTCTCATGTTTTATCATATAGAAACATTGTGCAATTTGTAATGGATAAATTTAATGGACTGGTGACCTACAGTATTTGTGTAATTTAATTTGTTGGACAGTTTTTGTGTCAACCTTACATTTATGTACAGTTTTTAGTGTTTTTGACATTCTGGTCTTTTTGTTTTCTGTTGTTAAGTATCTTTGTGTAGAGGAGATCTGCCGATTGCCTGTTACAAACATAGTTAAAATTCTAAATTATTCTTCTTTCTCTGTTAAACATTCACCTTTACAGAAAGAAGAGGAAAT
>VZTO01001514.1:0-14456 GCA_013400615.1 Syrrhaptes paradoxus
GGAGGGGCCGGGCCCGCGGCCGGGGAGAGCGCGACGGTTTGAGGGTGGGTGGGGGGGTGGGGAGGTGGCGGTAGCGGCAGCAGCAGCAGCCAGGCTCCGGTGAGGGAAGCTCCCGGCAGCAGCGACCGAGCGGCGGGGACGGGACGCAGCCCGCCCGCCCACCCCCCTCCCCGGAGCCCTTTGCCGGCACCGGAGCCAGCGGCGGGAGCGGCAGCGGTGGGGAGGATGCCGTCGGTGAGCTTGCCGCCCAAGGAGAACGCGCTCTTCAAGCGCATCCTGGTGAGTGGCGGGGCGGGAGGCCCGGGCTCGGCCGCGGCGGGCCGGGGCTGGGCGGGGGGAAGGCGGTTGCCCCTGTCCCGGCTCATTCCCCGGGCTGGCGGGGAGCGGAACCCCGCCACAGGCCTGGCGCCACCGCCCCGGCCCTCGCGGCTTCCCTGCGGCTGGCTCCTTTCTGCCGGGGCAGGCCGGGCCCGGGGGCGCCTGTCACCCGCGCCCCGTCCCGCCCGGGCGCGGCCCCGTGGTGCCGGAGGGGGGCCGGGGGCAGCCCCGTCTCCCCGCCCGAGCCCCGGCCTCTACGCCGAGGGCCCCCGGAACCGGGCACTCTGGCTACTCCCTGAAAATACCCTGTGGCCGCTTCATTCATCGGCTCTCTGCCTGAGCCGCTCTGTTGAACCCTTCTCCCTCGTTTTCCTTTTTTTTAAAACTCAGATTATTGCCCTAGACAGCGATCAGATTTGTCGGTCGGTGGGGAAGATGGCTTTTGGAGGAAGAAGTGGAGAAGAAGGGTGAAGGTTTTGAAGTCTTTCCAAAGTTTTAACTTAGGGCTAACTCGTGTTAAAAGTTTGGTAATCGATTTTTCTGGGTGGCGACTGGCGTAGGGATGAAAGGAGCTGCAGCAGAATTTGGGCGATAACCCTGGTTTTTACAAGGAGATGAAGGTCGTGTGCAGTCCACATGCCACAGCAGTGTGCACGGTTCAGCTGCATCTGAAGAAACTTGTTCCAGCTTTGATGCGGTGTTGCAGGAACATTGTGTTTCTAAGGTGAATTAAAAAAGCAGAATTATGTTAGGAAGCTGCTTCAGTGGATTTATTTAGAAGATTGTGTTATCTGGGTCAAGCACTATGTTGTTTTATCTCAAAAAAGTCAGTTTCGTAAAAAAATCATACTGTCGTCTTTCAAGGAGGCTTAGACTGCTGGTGTGGATCCTTCAAGGGCTCAGAAGTAGAATGAGTACTGTTGTCTTGGAGTAACAACACTCTTAGGCTCTGTACACTTGTGCTGGTGAAGTGGTGGGGATGTGTATAATCTGTCACTTCTTTTTTCGAAATATTTAGTGAAAGTGAATTAAAGCTGTCAAACTACAAATCCCTATGTACGGGCATCTCTAATTCTGAGACACGCAATGTCAGTTAGGGTTAAAAAGTAGATATAATGAACTTTAAAGCTTATTTCTACTTTGAAAGATTTAGCCCTGCTTGGGAGTTGCCATGGCCTTGTTCTGAGTGTGTGATTTTTGATGTGTTGTGAGCTGGGAGAGTAGTAGCCTCGTTGCTTGCTCACCCATCTTCCTTTGCACTGAGGATGACTTGTATGCTTACAAGACAGATTGAATCAAGGAGCCTGTCTGTGATTAAAACTGACTGGTTTAGGTTGTTGATTTTTTTTTTTTCTGGGCTTGGTGTGTGGCTGTCTGAGTATTTGTGTGGAGGGCAGAACAGGGGAAGAATTAAAGAGTTTCTTTGGAGAAAACTCTGGCTCAATGCAATTGGATAAAGCTTCGCAATTTGGCTCAGGTCAGAAATGAGGAAGGTGTGTTGCAGTCTGAACAGGTTCCTGTAGACTGAAGCAATTTTAATTTTGTCTTCTTTTTAACTGAAAAAAACTTTTTTTAAAAAATACAAGAGTTTCAGGTACTGGGTAAGCTAAAAGTTATTCTGGCATCTCAGTGTTTTCCTGTGCCTTGCAGGGATGAGCCTGCGTGTAGTCTAGTATTAAGACTGCTCTGTGATTAGGTGTCTTTGTAATGCATGGTGAATAGAAAAGGCTTGAAGTTGGTTTTCATCACACTGAAAATTTGGTTAATGAACTACTTGTCTGCCTTGTTGTGGATAATCACCCTACTCTGTGAAGTTTTGATTAAGTGTTTGACTTGGATTAGTGGGGAGTCTTTTAGGAAGTTTCATATCTCAATGCAAGTCCAAAGAAAAATTACTTCCCTTCTCCTGTGCCTGCACTCCACCTCTCTCTTCTGCTGCCTCTCCTTGCTCTACGCCTTCTCTTCAGGAGACTGTAACCCTTCATTATGCCATATCCTCTGCCGCCTGTTCCTTTGGCACATGGGTGGCTGAAAATCAGTGAGAGGAGCTTCAGTCTGCCTGGACAGCTGGCTCCTCGATGGGACCCCTGAGCTCCAGTGGGCTGACGCTGGGTCAGCACATGGTTCTGTCCTGGCTCCGCCAGACCGTGGAGTTGTTCTGTTGAGCATGCTTGGGTGAGAGGTTTTTTCAGCAGACGCTTGGGAAAACAGCCCAGGTAGTATTGAAAGGATGCGTTAGCCTTCAAATAGATAATTACTGCTTACAGAAATATAATTTACACTCTCATTTTCAAGGACATAGTAAACACAGGAGTTAAGTAGGTAACAGCCTTGTGTTTTTGTAAGTCAAGGATAAAATGAAAAAAAGCAAACTGCTTTTGTGTGTGATTTAAGTTCCTGAGGCCTCATTTCTTTGCCGTTTTTAAGAAGTATGCCTGTCAGAGAAACGTTAAGTGTTAGGGTCTTGGAAAAACTACATCAGGTTCCCCAGCCTGAAGTGGAATTTACCTTTCTGTAATAAATGGCAATAATTAGCTGTCAGAGGTGTGTGTTTGTTTGTTTTGTAGTAAACATGTGATTATAAATTTCTCTTGCATATGGGTTTGCTTGCAAACTAGGATTTCCACTTAACCGACAAATTCTGAGTTCAGAAGCATGTGCACTTTGCCTTTGTGTGTTGCAACACACTAACGAGACAAACCTCTTCTAGTCACTCTACAGGTATGTGGAGGTTCTAATAGAATTGTTTTTCCATTTGAAAGGCATTTTATAATTTAGTGTTCCTGTAATACAAAGGGAAAAAAACACCCACAGGATTATTGATCACTGTTTTCTTAAACTTTTACTTCCATTAAGAAGAAAGTTTCTAGCTTACCTTGTTCTCACAGTTTTAACTATTTGCTGTTAAGCCTGCAGGTCAGTATTCCTCTTCTTTTGCCCAGAGGTTCTGTGGAATTTGGAAGAAAAGTGGATCTCTATCTTTTTCCCCTTTTTGTTTTTGATCCTTTTGAGCATTTAAAACTAGTTGAGCCAATGTCATTCTTTTGGATACACATAATCTCTGAGCAGCCCAGAGATAACTTGAAAATAATTCAGGTGGGGGTAGAGGAAAGGGTCGAATAGCAAACACAGGAGTCAAAGCGGTGGAAAAGTTGACATTTTGGTACTCAAAAGGCTGGATCCACAATGAAATAATGGAAAAAAACAGTTTACTCAAATTTTTTTTTATTTCTTACTAGAAAAGATAAAACTAGTAGTTGTAGGAAGTAGGTTTGACTGATTTATTGCTCTTGTTAGTAGTATTAGTATTGTTATTGTTGTTTTTATTAAATATAACAGGAAAATGCCAAGAACATTAATCAAAATTATTCACCACTGTATCCAGTCAGATAATGATTCATCAAACATGTTCAGTTTTATTTCACAAATCCCAAATGCAATATTCAATTAACTTTTGTTTGGAGGTAGAAGTTAAATATATTGAAAATGTATTGAAGAGTATGAAATGCAAAGCTATTAAAGATGCCATGTATTATGTGGAAGAGGTTTTTCAGTTCCTTTAAGCAGCAGATGATACAGTTCTTGGAGTCATGATGTTCTGGCAGAGTAAGATGGTGCGAATACTTCACATCATAGCTGCACACTGTAGGAGTAGCACACTGAAGAAGCAAGATGCCATGTGTATGTTACATTGTATGCAGATCAAGAATTTATCAGTTTGTTCAGGACGGGTGATTGTAGGAGGTCTCCATGTGATGTCTGGAGAGCCATCCATCTCTCGTCTGTGTCTCAGTTACCGTATGTGCTAGGCAGGCTTGACAAGGCATGGCCAGAACCTGCGTCCTCCAGTGGGGCATTGCAGTCACCACGGTGTCCGCTGCAAGAGAGGAGGTTTGAATTTCACCTGCAGTTGGTCATTTCTGTGGTAATGCTGCTGTGCTTGAGGGTGTTTATCTTTGAGCTGATCTTCCTTCTTTCCTTGTTGGCTTTGACAAGTGTTCTACTAAAAGATATAGGAACTTGCCAGTGATAAAAAAGCCTGTTGAACAGCGTCTCTTTGGTGGCTCTGCTGTAAATACACCAAGTCCCTCCTGCTGGGCTGTCTTCCTGTTTCTTCATTCCAGAATCTGTTCCCTGTCCCTCCACTTTCAAACTAGACAGACCTGTGCTTCTCCTTCACTAATACTTTCACCAGCACCAGTCCTGTAAAAATAATGTTCTGTCTCAGAAGTTCAGGTGCTGGCTTTAAGGTTGCTGAGGTGGCAGACTTGAAAATCCCCTCTTAAGTCATCTTGATTCAAGAGTAGAGAGTGGTTTCCCAAATTTTGTTTTTATCAGTAACCGAACAGATTAGCACATTTTGTATGCAAGCCCTGCATTTGCATGGCTGTACAGTAATCAGGTATGCTTACTGCTGGAGTATCACCGCATACCATCTCATCTGAACATGGAATTGCTAACAAGACTTTTCCAATATCTTGGTTGTTGAGATGTCAGTCACTGAGGTATTCCTTTTGGCAAAAGAAAAACCACTTGGCTTTGCCAAAAGTAATAGGAAAAATTATGTCTTGGTTGAAGCATTGGAATTAAGTGAAGAACAGGCCTGCTGCTCTAAGCAGAGTCACTGTTCCTGTTTTTCAGAAATATTTGCTAAAGAAAGAGTACTTGCTAAAGAAAGTAATTACTGCTTGAGACTCAAGGAAACCATTAAGGAATTACTGCTGTTACTAAAGCCTGTTCACCAAATTAGGCCATTTCTTGTCATTGGGGCTGTCAGAAATTGTAGAAACAGGATTCCCTGCTGTCAGTTTCTGAGGAGCAGCTTAATTTTGTCCCTTACCTGTTTCAGTTATGAAAATAAACAGCTTATGAATAGAAATGCATCCTGATTTCTTCATGGTTGTAAGATGATAGCCAGTCTTATATTAGTGGGGCTATAGATACTCTTAGCTGAACCCAAAGTGTTTTTTACAATGATCTGAAACTAATCTTATTATTATGGACTTGATCCGGCTTATATGGTATTGCCCTTTATTTTGGTCAGATTTGATCAAGTTGTGTTCATTTCTGGTTTTTTCGAAGTTTTTCTTAATTTTTGCAGATTACACTTTCTGGGCATCTCAAGTTTAAATCTCTTGTCCACAGCAGCACTGTGTCGATGCAGCAAGAGTGATGATAAGAGGTTATGTCTTTTCTGATTCTGCTGATAGGGGACTTAGAGAAAACGAGCAGTTATTCATTGCCACGCTTAAAACTGAGGTCAGTGAGATTTGTTACAAGGATTTCCGTTTGCTTCTATGATACCATGCAATCAGGTTAGCAACCCTTGTAATGTTGAAGAAGAACCTTTCTTATCTTACTATCCACATTTAACAGTTTATCAATGGCTTCATGCTATAAGACAACATCTTGAATACCTCAGAGCTAAATGTGCTCTGGATGTAGTACATGGGTAGAAAATGTCAGGAGCCTCATCGTGTGTCTTGGGCTACGCTGTGAGATGCAGCTGAGTTGAAATGTCCATGTAAGTCCAGAACAACCTATTGTGTGGGCTCTTTCAGCCCTTTTCATGCCATATCTTGGAATTTTAATTAATTTGCTTAGTTATTTCAGATGATCATTAAAAAACAAATGTATCCTATCCACACTGTATCTTTTGACAGGTACAGTCCATGCTAATTTCCCTATGTGGGGCTCTGGGGTAATGGACAGAAGTCTGCTGATCTTAGCTGGGGTATGGCCAAATTCGTGGTAATTCTCACCAAGAAGGAAAGATTAAAGTGAGCAGGTAGCAGCAAACAGAACTGATGTTGGATGATGGATTTTTCAGCAAGAGTCTAGCTTCAGTGAATGAGGCTTTCTAGTTTTACTTCTGGAAGAGCTGTTACTATTTCTCAACAGCTGTTTCCAGCCAGACTTTGTCCAATACAGGAATGAAGCCAATTCAAAAGCATAGGCAGAGCATAAATTATTTTTTTCCCCCACATTAGTATTAAATGAAAAGGTACACACAATGCCTATCTTCTTTCTAACTAATTTCAGTTTGAACTTGTACTGTTCCTCTGGTTATATTCCACAAAGCAAAGGTAGTTAGGGAGGCATCGGTCACTTCCAAAAAATTAAGGTGAGCTGTGCAGGAGGAGGGTTTCTTAGGCCCTTAAATTAAGCGATTGCTGAAGCTTTTCTTATACCCAACAGTTCTGTTCATTAACACCGCAGAGCAATGGAAGAAGATGATTGGTTTTGATTTGGCAGCAAAAAAGTATGCAATTTTGCCCCACAGGTTTTCAGTGTTAACGTATCTGTAAGATCTGTGTGGGGTTTTTCTCAGTCCTCAGGTTTATAGATCTTGTATTTGTCATGAAACTGAATCAGTGTGGTGGAAGCGCTTGCCTAGAGCTGTTGAGCTGTTTGATGTGGTTGGTGCTCAAAAGACCGACTAATTCATGGTGAGTAGTTGCTCCTAATGCTTCCAGCTTTCAGAATCTTCTTTACTACATTTAGCTTGAATTAGTGCACCTTAGTGACTTGACCTGATCTAGTCTAGCTGTAGAGAGAGGAACTGTGCCGGAAAACAGCCTTGAGCTGCACAGCGCCTGGACCTGCCGTCTGTTGAGTTGCTGCATCTGAACTGCGCTGGAAGAAACAGATAGCACCTGAGTGGCAGGCGTGCATATCATGCATTGTAAGTGCACACCTTAGCTAAAGCTAAGGTCAAGTGTGCTGTGACTTTCTGCTGCCAAAGGTCTTGCGGCATTGTAGTTGCCAACATTGCGATGTGATGCCGCAAGTGAACGTATTCATGGCTGCTACTGGGAGAAACGGCAGAGTCCCCTAAAGAGCACGCTGCTGTAGGTGGAAGGATTTGTCCACCTTGCTTCTACTCAAGCCTAACAAAACCTCGGGGAAGAAGGTAGCAAAGTGTTGAATCCCTGAATTGTTCTGGCAGAGCAGTACATTCTCTATCATACTTTCTTCTGAGGACTTTCAGATATAATTAAAAATCTACCTGTGCCCATGTGTAGATCAGTTGTCCTATCTGGTAACTCTTGTACGTGGTGGGGGAATAGTCTGTAATAGATTGCCTCTTGCGATGACATTCACAGGCTGTCACCTGCTGAGGAGGAGAGGTTGAGTACAGTGGGCTAGTGATGATAAGTTAAGTTGCCACTTCCACTGTCTCTTGGGGCTGAACCCAGTTCTCGTAATTCAGTGAAGAGAATCATATTTTTTGGCTAGTCCATCACAGCATAGAATAGGATGTCACCTTTAACGGAGTTGCTGTCAGTGAGAAGTGATCTCCTCTGGGGTTGTTGGTGGTTTGGGTTGTAGTTTTAATTCAATGAATTTGCAGATATTGGAGTTTAAAAAATTGGCATTAAGTTGGAGTTAAAAGCATGACCTGGAAAAATACATAGTCTTAGAAAACAGCTAAAAGTTCATAGTGTTTTTTACAAAATTCTGTATTTTTAATAGAAATTGTGTGCCATTGTTTGTTACTGTTACAGCTGAAAGGGCATGATGATTGGGAATGTGCTCCCATTCCACACAGCTGGCTCTGCCATATCCTTTTTACTCTCACCTCGCTCTTTCTTATAACCAGCTGTGCTGGTCCAAGTAAGAATAAAAAGACAGCAATCGATGACACCCCAGTGCTCCTGTTTGTGAGCTTGGGGAGCAAACGGGACCTTCTTTGCTCTGGTACTTACTCTTGAGGAAAAAAACTTCTAATTTTGCATGCTTTCAGGTAAGAACAGAAAGGCAGCTTCTCCTTTATATTGTCCTTTTATGACTATCTTCAGCTCACTCATGAGACACTTTTGTGTCTGCTTCTCACGTGTTTAATCAGCTGCAAAATCCAGCCTGGATGGACTGTTATGGGAAAGATGCATTGGAGAGGGAAGATTCAAAACTGGAAAACTTAGGCGAGGGGAGAACAAACTGCGTCTAGCAGTTAGCTCTCTAGATGTAGGTAAGCTGTAAATAGTGAAGTCTTTTCACCATTCTTTATGGCAGCCATCCAGGAAGAACTGCAGAGGAATTCATTCACGCTTGGCGTGCTGAGCATGTGTGTGTGCAAGACACCGGCTGGCCGAGGACTGATTGTGCACAGATGCCCTAATCCAGTTTGGGGATCGCACCAGAATGTGCACCCTCCTTCCACCTGTGGCTCGGGTTCTAGAGAATGTGGGCTAGCTCTGTTCCTTATAATTTCGGTGCCAGTCTCTGTGTAGTAATGCATTCAAATCCATTGAATAAATACTTGGTGATGGGGGAATGGTGCAAATGCAAGTTCTCTCCTACCTGCTGTCGTCTTGCACAATTTTGAAGGAGTCATACTTTGTCTTATTAATTCTTTGCAGAATTGTATTAAAGCAGGTGCTATTTCCTTGCTATAAATATAGGAAATTAGTTAAAAGGTATAAAAAGAATCTTTATGTGCTTGGAGTAGGCTGCAATTCTGGCCACAGCATGTATAGAAAAGCTTGTTAGGTATTTTAAAACATCTGGTAACTTATTAAAGGCAAAGCTTTGAAGGGCAGCAAATGTGGAGTAGAGATTCAGTGCTGATGGAAAGTCAGATTATTTTCTTTTAAAGCATTAGCTTTAACCTTACTTTTTAGAAGTTTAGCTTTTATGTTTTCTCATTGCATGATGTCACAAGCTGCGGCCAGAGCGCTTGTCTGTCGAGCATCACAAGCAGGCTGTGACTGCTGGCTTTGGAAGTGTAGATGTGCAGGAGTTTAGCTTAGAGGAGGCAACTGTGCTCTTTTAGCAGTCTCTGTAGCAGAGAAATATGTTACTTCTGTAGAACAGCTGTCACAGAGTGAGGGTGGGAGGCCTGGGTGTGACTACTATGGGCTATGCATCAGGGAGGAACAGACTGCCCGGATGAAGACCATTTCTGCTTCCAGAAACCC
The DNA here is from genome assembly GCA_013400615.1 of Syrrhaptes paradoxus. Lineage (NCBI taxonomy): Eukaryota > Metazoa > Chordata > Aves > Pterocliformes > Pteroclidae > Syrrhaptes > Syrrhaptes paradoxus. The sequence goes on from VZTO01001514.1 coordinate 9,240, forward strand.
TGTATCCTTACATCCTAAGATTACTTGAGATGTCACCATTCTTGCTTCTGTGACTTTTTTTTTTTAAATTAATGGTTCTTTTTTATCCTCTTACTCAGAACTAATGACTCCTTTAAGGATTTTCTCTCCCAGGCTGTGTATTACTCATGCTCAGCTTTCCTTGTATTACTCTTTTTGTTCATCCTTGCCACTTCTCAATATTTACTCTCTCTCTTTTTTCTTAAACTTTTCTTTCATATTTCTGTTCCTTGAAGCCACAGATTGATCAAGGTTTGTACCAGCCGTGGTGGCATGTGCTTCATTCCTGCCCTCCTTCTCTCTTTCACACCTTTATTTGGGCTGGTTAGCCCATAGCCTCTTTGGAGGAGACAAGTATATGCATGACTTCAAATAGTGGAATCTGAGTGATGCTGTTGGACCCAGTTTGATGAAACAATCTCCTTTTCTGAAGAAGGATGAAACATGACCTTGATTTCATTTGTTCCCTTCCTTTCACCGTTCAAAACGGACGTGTACATAGAATGCATACATAGAATAAGGAAACTTGTAAAATGATACAATTTGAAATGTTTCCACTAACAGAATGAAATAGGCTTGAAGAGTTAACCTGAAAGTTTGGAGAAATTGTATATAGGAAATCACTCAAATTTGACTTGATCTACAAACACCTGCAAATGGACACCTATGATACTTTGCTGGGGGGTCTGTGCAGCCACGGCTAGTTCTTCATTCGGTGCTTCAGGTGGTGAAAGTACACGATCAGTTCTGGATAATTTATTGGTCCTACCTAGTGTTCTCTGGTTTGATGGGAACCTTTCTATAGGCTTAAGTGGGTAAAAACGTGTAAGTTTTTCCTCCCTGTGGCCTAAAGGGAGAATTTGTTACAGTACCTTGTGTCGTTAAGTTCTGTATTACTCAGAAAAATCTGTCTGCAAGAATTTCCTGCCCCTAGCTTGTATACCGTCTTGGCTGACTTTCCTTAAACTTGAAGGTGAAGGGCTGGTTGTTAGATTATGTAAAACTGTTCAGAGATAAGATTTCATGTTCATAGCCAGCATTTGAGCAGCTGTACTTAGAGGCAAATTGTGAAACCCCAAAGTACCCCTTCTGCTTCTGACAGTGCCTTACTTACACTTAAGCTCCTGTGGCTGCGCCACTTTTGTGACAGGTTTTACTGCTTCAGTACCTAGGTGGGAGCAAATGGTGTCTCTGTTTTCAGGGAGGAGGCCTAGGCGGTAGCTTTCATGACTGATGATCTCAATTGAAAAAATAGGCTTGATCCTGTTGCGTTGTCAGCCGTAAGCTCTCTGTCAGCTCTGACCAGTGGCTGATTAAAGTGACTCAGCCAGCTACTTGAAAGCAGGTGATGACTAAAAGGTGTAAATAATAACTAGTTCACTAAAAAAAAGATAAGCCTATACAGATTTCCTCTTAGTTAACCTGTAATTTTCCTTTGCTAGGTGGTTGCCCCGCTAGCTTTTCCTGTCTCTGGTGACTGAGGGAGTTGTCTTTTGGAACTGTTCAAAGTCAAGGTTGGACGGGGCTGTGAGCAGCCTGATGTAGTGAAAGATGTCCCTGCCCATGGCAGGGGTGTTGCACTAGATGGTCTTTGAAGGTCTCTTCCAACCCAAAGGAGAGTTGAATCTCTTTGTTTATACATTCCTCTTTGAATCCATCGTGCTTTGAATGCTCTCTCAGCATCTTCCTTCTCTTTCATCTGATTCCCTTTCTCCAACCAAAGGATAGAGGGAGCAAGATCTTTGGTTTGTGATGACTCTTGGTCTCGCCTTGCTATTTCAGTTGTATGACTTTAGTACCTAGAAAATAATACATCCACGTTGTGGTATACCAGTTTTCTACGCCTTTGAAGTTTATTGGCGTTTCCACCTGCGCTTTGTAAGAGAAAACTGGATACTAAACAGCACCTTTCAGGATGGAAAAACAACTAAAGCAGACAACTTGAGGTAGATACGCCATTTACTTTTTTTAAGCATTTCCATAACATTCAAGAAACTTTTTGAAGATTTATTTTTACAGTTTTCTGCATGATGTGAAGGCCTGTTGGGTCCCCCTCTCCTAACTTTTTTTAATGGGAGTGCTTAGAGGACAAATGCTGTGATACATGCTTATGAGTGCTCTTGCATACTTCTTGAAGAGTACTTGAAAACTGTTGGCTGTTACCCAGTTTTACCCTCCTGTTAGCCATCCTGCCACCAGAACTGGTCAACTGGAGTCAGTGAGATCCTGTTATGAGTTACTTCCTATTTAACCCTGGGATTTGGGTCTGTGCTCAAGCAACATGTGTATAAGAGTAAAGCTCTTATACTCAAGTCAGGGCATTGGTGTTACGGTAAAATGAAACCTAAGAATTTCTTACGTTTTTGCTTAAGTGACTTAAAGTGTATGAATTGGTGTTCGCAACATTACTTCTTCCTCCTTTGGCTTCCACCTAAAAATTAGCATAGAGAGTGGATTGACAGAAGTAAAAGACTAAAACTGGTTTTAAAAGTTCATGCTGTGTGCAGTTTTGCATTGCAGTCACATTGCATAATGAAATGAGACTCATTCACAAGCAAATTGTTAGTTGTATTTAAAAATGTAGAGGAAGGTTTAAATTTCAGTATGGCAAGATAATGTTAGTATTTGCCAGTTTTGAAAGTTTGGATGTATATAAGGTCTATGCCATATTCAAAGTGATCATAAGAAGTTGCTTTCAGAGATGGTTTAAGCCCAGTTCCAATGATTTCATTTTCTTTCCTGCCTGAATGCTGTGGAAGATAATTGTGAGCCAAAGTGAGTTGAGTGCTTGCTAAGATACTTTGACATAAGATTTGCTTTTATGTTAAGGAGAGTTGAATCTCTGTGGGCACTTTAGCTTCCTGTGGTATCCTACCTGAGAAATTACAGTATGATAATGTGTCTTCAGTTATGCATGTAAATTAATGTTCTCCCTAACACTATTTTTTCCGGTGATGGAAAGAATTTTTAATCATAGGAAGCTCATTAAAATATTAGTACATTTTTCTAAAAGCCCTAGCTTTAAACACTGATGTTTAATTTTGGGAATGCAGAAATACTTTCATTCTAAATTTTCTGAATAAATGTACTCTGCTCTTCTTCGACAGAGGTGTTATGAACATAAGCAGTATAGAAATGGGCTGAAGTTCTGTAAACAGATCCTGTCTAACCCAAAGTTTGCAGAACATGGAGGTAAGTTTTCAAATGGCATGTGCTCTTTTTTTTCCCCTATGTTTTAGGTTAGAGTAATAACTTGTAAGTTTTAGAAATAGTTATAGCACTTTATTGTTAACCATTTACCCTTAAAGCAGATTTTCTTAACATAAAACAGTGAGAGCATCTAGAAACCTGCACTGTGGTAGGCACTTATTGTTGGTATGATTTGTAATTTTAAAGACTGGTCTTACCAGTAGTCAGTAGTCACAGTTTGCTGTTCTTTATGCTGCAAGACTAGTATTCATTGTAGAGTGGTGCAAGTTTCTTCATACAAGTGTGTATTGCTTAAATCACTTTTCAGGGGAAGTGGTTATTCATTCCTGTAGAAGTGCAAGACCTAGGGAAAAGATTGAACATTGTTCAGCATTATGTGTCTGTCAGCTCTGTGGTCCTGCTACTTTTTCTGAAGGAGTAGTCTTATTGTGAAAGAAGAAAAAGGTGTTTGTCTCTTGCTGTGTTTTCAGTTGGTTCTTACTACTTTCTACTGTCCAGAAATGTTTTTTTATTTCTTTGCCAACTGGTTTGGTGTAGGTCAATGTGTGGAAGTCTCATAGTGTTGTGAGTAAACACTTGAGTAGTTATAATGGCTCCTTTACAGTAAAAAGAAAAATTATCTCCAAAATGTTTGTAGAGCAGGCAGGTTAGTGCCTTTAAAATAAAACACTGCTTTGCTTTTTGGTGGAAGTAGTGCATAAAGTTTATTGTCATGTATGATATACCTAAGTGAATAATCTGCCAGTAGTTTTCCATATGAAAAAAGAATGCAAAATCTTGATGCTGATAAATTAGTCTAAATTTGCATTTATACTATATTTAGAGTTACTATATTAAGCTTAAAAACCAATGAAAATTAATAACTCATACTTATTTAATCTTAACTTTTTTTTAGAAACCTTGGCGATGAAAGGACTAACATTAAACTGTCTAGGCAAGAAAGAGGAAGCTTATGAACTTGTTCGTAGAGGCCTAAGGAATGACTTGAAGAGTCATGTCTGTATCCTTTTTGAAATTGAGCTTTGGCTTATGAATGGAAAAGGTTTATTTCTACAACTACTTGATTTATAGAATTGCAACAAGAGCCAGTACTATTAGGCTTCAAACTGTAAGTTCAGAATTTAATTTTTGTTTCTAATACATAAGAATATTTTGTTGAAGCTAGTTTGCAAGTAGTTTCTTTGTACAGTTGATGAAAAGAATGGTAGCGATTGTAATAGCATTGCTGTCCATTTATTTATAAAAGCTTTTTACCAACTGTTCTGTCACTGCCACGTTGGATATGTTTTCTCCCTGTTCAAATTGAGTAGAATCCTTAACGCAGTTTTCCAGGTTGGCATGTCTATGGCCTCCTTCAGAGGTCAGACAAGAAGTATGATGAAGCTATCAAATGCTACAGAAATGCACTGAAATGGGACAAAGACAATCTTCAAATCTTGAGAGATCTTTCTCTGCTACAAATTCAAATGAGGGATCTTGAAGGTTACAGGGTAAGTAAGTGTACTGCATTTATTATCAGATTCTAGGGAATTGTAGCACAGGTGGCAAATTGCTTTATGACACTTCTAAAAAAATATAGAGTTAGATCTAGAGTGTTAAAACCATACTTTATGAAAAGTATACTTTATGAAAGTGCTATGAAAAGCAGATACTGAGCGATTTCAGTAAAGTATACAGATTTAATGGCATATTAATATCTTTTTCAGCGCAGTGCAGAATTGTTTGCTCAGGTTTTTTTAATGCTGCATAATCCAGCTGTAGACAATTCCCAGTCTTCTTATTATTAATGGGAAGGATTCCTGCAGGTAAAAGGCAATATGTTCAGAAGAAAATTGTTCTTCAGGCAAAGGAGTTTCTGTTTTTTAAGAACTTTTTACCGTGTCTTCCTCCTGCTTTAAATCAGTGGCCACCAGTTTTCTCTTGGCAGTGGGTAACAATACAAAGCAAGCAGTAAGCTGCATGAATCATCTTATTTTGCTTCCCAGCCAA
>VZTO01001515.1:9222-19998 GCA_013400615.1 Syrrhaptes paradoxus
AAAAAAAAAAAAAAAAAAAAACCAAAAAAACATTTTTTCTTCTATTTTCTCTGCTTTGCTCTGTAATGACCATAGTGTATCAGGTATGGACGAAAGTCGTCTGCTGTCGTTTTACTGCCTTTAGGAATTTTTGCTGTTGCGTGTACTTTGAAAGTAAAAACATCACCAAACTGAAGCCGTGGTTACAGACAGTGCAGCGGGTGCTCTCAGGTGTCCTTTTCAGTATTTCTGGTGCCCCTATGGGAAGGAAAAAAACGCTGAACTGCCTGCGCTCCTGCAAAGGTGTTTGTGGTCGCTGTGACCCTGTGTGGAGGGTTAGTGTCAGCTGTCCCCACGCCAGCACTGCGATACCGCTGCTGAATTCTGCAGGAAGGGGGCAGGTGAGGTGCGTGCAGGGGGCCCACTGTGATCGCTTTGCACAGCCGGGGCAGTGCCGGCAGTTGGGCTTTTGGCATCTCCAGTCCTGAGCCACGCAAGCATCAGGCTTTGCACAGCTCCTTGAATGTGAAACAGTGGAATTGCCGTGGTTTTTTCCTTTGTCCCATTTGGAGAACTCAAATATAGGTTGTTTGTCATCCCGCTATCCTGGTTACTCAGGATGTCCCCATGAATGGGCCCTCCTGGAGAACACCTGCTGTTGGTCTGGGAGTGAAAAAACCGCAGCGATGTGCCGTGTCCCTCCAGCCCCGGGGTCTGCTGGTAGCTGAGAAGGTCCCACGTAGGTGTTGCTGCTACAGCGGGCAGCTGTGCGCCTCCTGGACCTCCCGGAGGGATCCGAGCCAGTGACCCAGGAAGACGAAGCTGGTTTTAGTCTATTTGGACTTTAAACCTTTGGTGTGGTTTTGTGGATAAAACAGTAGCCTGGAGGCTCTGGGGATCTTCATTCTTTCCAGATCTCCGTTTAAGAATCACAGTCTGTCTGTAAAATAGGGATGATGATATTTTTCCATGTTGCATGAGCAAACAGCTCGTTTTTGCCAGTCCCCCACCCGTGATTCTGTACAGCCCCATAAAGGGAACGCTGGCTAACGGTTCCATCCCACCCCACGTCTCGCCTTTGCCCCGACCTTCAGCAAACCGCCCGGCACAAGGTTCTCCTGGCAGGACAGCGTGGGGAGCTGGGCTACGCGGCTGCAGTTGCCCCAAGCTCTTGTGTTCACAGGGAGCCCCCGGGTCCCGCGTGAGCCCACCGGCGGTCCCACAGCACGACAGGCATCCTGGCGAGCCGGGCAGTGGTGGGGCTCCGCGCTTTGTTCAGCGTGAAGCAGGAAACCCAATCCCCGCACACAGCTCCTGCCCTTCTCATTTCCCCCACTGGGGTTTTGTTGTTTTTTTTTTCTCGCTTCCTGTATCAATCTCCGATATAATCTGCCCCAGCAGAGTAACACATTCACACTCTCCTGGCTCCAGCAGCGTTTCCCACTCCGCCAGGCCACGGCTTTCGCAGGCTTACACAAAACACACACATCCTCCTCCGTGCCGCCGGTCCCACGAGAGCAGGAATGGAGACAGAGCGATACTATTAGAAATCATTATCATTGCGGATAGAGAGCGTGTTGTCCTGCTTGCTCTCCAGAGGTGATTAGATATTCCCCTTTCCCAGGCTGTTTACAGAACACTTTGCTTTTCACACAGAAATACCAGTGCTGTTTTCCTACCGAGCGGCTCTGCTGGAGGTGGTAACACTAGAAGCTCCGTCGCAGGCTGTCCCCGATGGTGTTTCTTAACCAGGCAAAGAGCCGGCCCCAGCGATGGCTGGTGGGATGCAGGATGCTGCTCGCTGGCAGCATGACCTCGAGTCAGTTCTTTGCCTCTTGGTGTGGGCATTTCTCCTTCCAGCCCTGGAGCAGGTCGGTCCTGCGGGGCAGGGCTTGTCCCCAAAGGTGTGCAACCAGCACTTGGCCCCGCCAAAGACAAGTCAGAGCCTGGTTCCAACGTTCATCATCTCCCAAACAGCGTGGTGTTAACTGGGAGTGGAAGATGACAGCTGTAAGGTCAAGTGGGTCACTGGGGGGGACCACCCTCAGACTGTGACTTTGTGGGTGGTTCCATCAATGGTTTTTACTCCCCTCTGAAATAAATGTCCTACAGGCTTTCAGGGCTATGACACAAAATTCAGCAAGCTTTGGAGCTGCCCTCCAAGCCCTCTGCCTTGAGCTTGCAGGATTTCTTGAACCAAGACAGTCCCTGTGCTCTGCTGGAGCTGTCGTGGGTCCGGGTGGCTGTGTTGCAGGATGCCTGCCCCTCCAAAAGGCTCTCGTCAGGTCCAGAGCGGTCAAATCCTCCCTGACCCAAAGAAAGAAGAGGGGTTTTGACCACAGCACATGTACAGTGTCCCAAAGGCAGTTAGATTGCCATCAGAAGTACCTGTGGTGGAATGAGGTGGCAGGAGATTGGATGTGAGGAGGAAGTTTTTTCCTGTGCGGGGGGTGAGGCAGTGGCCCAGGTTGCCCAGAGAAGCTGTGGATGCCCCATCCCTGGAGGGGTTCAAGGCCAGGCTGGATGAGGCTTTGGGCAACCTGGGCTAGTGGGAGGTGTCCCTGCCCATGGCAGGGGGTGGCACTGGGTGGGCTTTAATGTCCCTTCCAGCCCAAACCATCCTGTGATTCTGATTCTACAAATCCCTCTGATCCGCTCAGCCTCGTACTCTTTCCCTCACCTCTGCTTTTCTGCTTCCAGACGTTGACTCTTCCCGCTGACGATTTTCCAGCCTGGGTCAGCACCTCGGGCTGGGGTTTCGTTTCCCGTGTTTCGAAAAGACACAGTTCGACTGTTTCACAGGACAAGGTTGGCAAAACGAGCTGTTTTCCCACAATATGGAGAGGATTTTCCTACCGCTCCCAACCAGTTCTGGCACCTCCGTGCCTTGGAGCGAGAACTGACGGTTTGGCAGCGGGCTCGCGCGGGTTCAGGTTGGGTTTATCCGTTCTGGGAAGGTGCTTTGTGTTTCCCCAAGTCCCTGAAAGGTCACCGCTCTTGTCTGACATCTTCAAAGAGATGCTCTGAGCATGGTGGGGACAGACTCTACTGGGGAGGTGGTGGGGAGCTGCTGCCACGGTCCCTGTGCTTTAGGGGAGCACAGGGACTAAAAAGGTGTCTGGAAAGGAGGGGGCCTGGCCAGCCCCTGCCAGGCTGGAAAAGCTGAAATCCCTACCTATATTCCCGTTTTTCTGGGAACCCTGCTCCACTCCTGCCCATCAAGTGGGGCAGTGCGGTACCCAACGGGGGGTTTTCACATGTCTCAGCAGCGTGTGCGGCCCCGGGGGCCGGGGGAATCTGGTGGTTGAGGCTTTTCCCCCCTGGCTTTGCTGTCCTAGACGCATGCCAAGGTCTTTTCTGTCCCCTGCTTCCCTTTTTAACACTTTTTGTTGTACCTACAGCTTCCCTTTGATACATCCTTTTCATGAAACAAGTGCTGCAGAATGCATCGTACCCACCTGAACGGCAGCTGGGGCCGGACTGTCTTAAACAGAAACCCAGACATTGGGGAACTGCCCTGGGTGACGGGAAGCAGAAGGGCTCCGACCTCCCAGACTGACCAGCTGGTCCCTAACTGGGAGCAGGAGGGACATCTTGCCATCGTCCTCCTCCAAAAAGCAAGAAGGGGAAAAGGGGAAAGGAGCATCCCTGCGGGTGGGGAAGGGGTAGAGACCTGCCTGCGGTGCCAGGGGAGGACAGAGCTTCCAGCCGGGCAGGACGGGCTCTGCCGCCGACCCTCTCGTCCCGACGCACGGGAACTGGCTGCCCCGGTGCAGACGGCCAAGGCACTGGGTGCTCATCACAAAGGAGTGCCTGGCACCGGGACACGTCTTTTGTTTCCTGAGCAAGGAGAAAGATGAAGATCTGTGCTGCTGCAAAAGGCTGGGAGATATTTGAGAATTTTTTTTGGCCGAGGAGACGAGGCACTGTATCAAATGAAACTTGAAACAGAGATGCAAACAAGGTGATTAAGGCATTTCCGCCAGGCTTCCAGGGGAGCTGCTGGACGGCGTCCAAACCAGGAAGGGAACAGCCTGAGTTTATCAGCTGAACCCGGAGGTTCGATGCTCACACCGCAGAGCAGCCCAGGGGCTGAGTGACCGAGACGCTGCCCCTTGGCCGTCCCGGCCCCGAGCCGCTCCCAGCCGGCGCAGGAGGGAAACTGAGGCACGGCAAGGGGAAGCGGGATGCCTGGGGCCACGTAGTCACTTGGCACCAGAGAGGGGAATGTTATTTACATCTCTCTCCCCCGTCTGATGCCTCTGGCCTCCTGCTTAGGGTCACTGCTTGCTTGTTGCGTGCACGTGGCTTCCAGCGGGAACCAGGATGGGCAGGAGTTGGCGATGTGTCGGGAGAGAGGCTGACAAACCCTCCTCACCTCGGAAATGGGCCGTGGGAAGAGCACAGCAGCAGCATCCGCAGGCAGCCGTGGCGGTGGCTCTCCCCCGTGCTCCTCACTCACGGCACTGGGTGGGATGTGGGTCCATCCACCCACCATGGGAGCTGTGGGGACATCGGCAAGCCTGGGCACTGCCTCTGGGACTCGCTGATAGATGACAGTGCCTCCATTTAGGGATGGGAAGGGGTCTGTCCTCTGCGCTGCCTGTCCCTAGGAGTCACCGTGCATCTGCAATGGCATTTGCACCACATCCCACGCTCCCACTCTGGAAATTCCCGCAAGGGCTGTTCCGTGAGGATGCTCACGAGCTGCCCATGGGGGAGATGAGGAGCGGCCACGCTGGCAGGAGCACAGCCGGGCTCAGCCTTGCTGGGCTCTGTCCTTAGAGCCATGCCCTGTTCCAACGTCGCTGCTGGACTCTGCAGCTGGGAGCAGAGTCTGCTCCAGCGCCATCAGCCCTTCCTACGCTTTGCTCACAGCTGGGGCTGCAGAAGGCCATGCTGGACGGACGGACAGACGGACATGCAGCCATCCGGCCGCTCGCAGGGATGCTCAGGCTGGGTCTCGCCTGGCCGGGATGGCAGGGAACTCCCTCTGTTGACTTATCCTGAAGTTGCACCCCTTAATCCGGCCGTGTCCCTGTCTCTGGTAATAAATAGCACCTTCCCTAGATGTCGTTAGGCCTGACGAAACCACAGCCCAGACTGATTATTGCTGCTTTTGTGGCCTTTACAGACCTGGTTTTATTTATAATTGCACCCCGCTGGTGTGTTCAGAATGATTTTCCTGCTGCGTCCCCTGCGGTCCCACGCTACAAAGCCGCGTTTTCATAGTAGCTGTTGTTGGTTTAATCACTTGTTTCTCGGATGATGTATTAATAGCAGTATCTCCGCGAGCCTTTACAGAGTTTGCTTTCTCCAAACATTTACAACAAAAGCTAAGTGTTAGCCCTAATGAAACGTCTGGGCCGTTCAGCTCCCTCCTCCAGCGATGAATCCAATTAAACCAGCGCTCAGCCAAGAGCCCAGCCCACCCCATCCCACCTCAGCCCCAAAACCTGCTCCTGAACCTGGGATTAAAAGGCATTTGAGGCTCCAGTGGGATCAGGGATGCTCGAACGGCCCCGCGTGGTGGGGGTGAGTTTGGAACGGCCCATGTGTGGGCTGCAGGAGCCTGTGATAACCCAAAATACACTTTGCAGATGTTCATTTGCCCCTAAAACCCAAATAACCCCTTAGAGCTTATTTCACAGGGAGAAGGGCACATGAGGCCGGGTGGTGTGATGCTCTTGGGATGAGAAGCCACCAGTGAAACCAGAACTAACCCCCAGCTGCCCGCTGCCTCCCGAGCAGGGCACACGGGTGGGGCGATGCTCTTTATTTTAGCCATTGATGGGGTGAAAAAAAAATACACCCAGCAAAGTGTATCTTTGCTGGAAGGGGTTGAAATGAAACATTTCGCTAGCCGCAGCCACTGCCTTTCGTTTCATTCAGGCAGGGATGTGAATGGACTCCTCGCCCGCTTCAAAAGGCGGTGGCAGCGTGTCGGCTGCGGCGAGGGTCATTCCCGGCCACGACAGGAGATGTGAAAACATCTGCTGGGTCCACGCCGGCTCCTTTCAGTACAGTTACTCCCCTTGCTCATAATTGTCTGTGTTCTGTCATCTAGAAAGGGACTCTGTGTGCCTCCCAGGTATTCTGATGCTAATTTGTTTGGTTAAAAAGGAGAAGAGGCTAAACAGATGTGAACCATTTGGTTAGGTTGTAGTTCATTTGTTAGGAAGTGCAAAGGATTCTTGGCAGGATATTAAATATTACCTTGGCTGCTCACAAACACTTCATATTTCAAGAGAGGAAGGGAGGTAGGGACTGCACTCCATAAATCAGCCTTTTCAAAGAGACAGAAAAAGGCAAACATTTGATAAATCTGTGTCATTATACTTCAAGATCAAAGGGGGGTTTACATATGTATTTATGCAACTGGCAACCTAGGAGACAATAATAACAAACATAGATCTCTGACAGCTTTACAAAAATAAAAATTAGCCGGTTCTAATCTGTAATTATCTGGGAACTGTGCGAGGTAGGAGGTTGCTAGCAGTGGGGCTGGAAGTTGCTGATGCGGAGCCGGTGAGCGAAGGGTAAGTCATTCATAAATTCCTTTGGAAGTTCTGTGGGCAAGAGATTGGGAAAGGCAGGGGGTGGGAGGCGGGCATGCCCACTGCCTGTGCAGACCTGGCTGCTGCGCCGAGCCCAGAGCAGGTATCGGAACCAAAAGTCACCGGGAAAAGCCGTGTTTTACCATGTGCTAATTGCCTTGCTGATTTTCCAGCAGATGATCTGCCAGGAATCTGCATAAAGGATCCCTGCAGACAGGAAGATTTCCAGCCCTGCTCTCTCTCCTCCTTGCCAGTACGTTCCAGATCCGTGTCCGATAGCTCCCGCAGCCCGGCACGCCTCTGCGCTGGCCGGGATGAGCCCTGCCTTTGTTCCCAAATTAGGCTGACTCATCTTGTACAGCTACAGGAGCACAGAACTGGAGCTGAAGACTCAGGTAAGTCAGGGAAGAAGCTTGGAAAGACCTCAGGAAAGGTTTGCAAGCGGCAGGAAGAACAGGAGGACTAACGGGGGCCGCAGCGGGTGTTGCTGTAATCCAGGACAGAATTTCGTGGGGGAATCGAAACCTCTTCAGAAGCAACAAGGGCCGTCGCATCGCTCAAAAAAACAAGGAGAAATCCAGTCACATGAAAATAATTCCATGGACAAAGCAACGCAGCCCCAGAAACTGGAGAAGGAGAAGTAGCATTATGTCATCTCGCCTTTCCTTCTGGCCAGTCGCTGGGCTGATTTCCTATTCTCTTGTGCTGTTTTAAAATGACTTCAGCAACTTGGTTTCTGCTTGTTCCCCTGGGAAACTTCCACAGTCTATACATTTTGCTGGTAGGAAACTCTTCTTGACAGTCAGACTGTATTTTCCTTTACTCAATTCCATCACATCACTCCTACTTACGCCTCCTTGGAGCACCCTAAACGCTCTTCTCCATTGAAGTCGGTGGAGTTATGCGAGCAGTAAATTCGGCCCATGGCACTTGGAGAAATAGATATTAAAACCCCAGGGATGAATTAGGGGGTGAGGGGAGGGAGGGCAGTGGGGGAAAGGAAATGGTTTCAGGTTGAGAGAAACAAGATCTCCTCTTACATCTGCACAGCGGCGCTGCCCGCTGCCCCGCCGGGATGGGAGCGCGCCCGGGATGCAGCAGCAAAATGCTGCAAGAGGCGACGATGGCTTTGGGGTGTCCCTGAGCCACATTGGAGAGCTCGAGGGCAGGACGTGCCACCGGGGCTCATGTGCAGAGGCATTGCATGAAGCCCTGGGCTCTTCCCTTGCCCATGGCCGACCTGTTTTGGGTCGCAGTGATGCTCCCTGCAGTCACCCCACTGCCTGTCACCCCCAGGCTGGCCCAGCCCCACCATTCAGCTGTTTGCAGCTGGGATGGTCACTGGCTGCTGGTCCAGTGATCCTGCCCCACATCACCACGAGCTGTGCCTCTGCGGGTGAATACCAACACACGTGTTTTTCAGGATGAAATCCTGAATGCCCTCCGCACTTTCCCCCAGCTCTTACCTCCCTGTGGTGACCTCCCAGTGCTGAAAGGGGGCTACAGGAGAGCTGGGGGGGCTCTGGATCAGGGGGTGCAGGGACAGGACGAGGGGGAACGGTTTGAAGCTGGAAGAGGGGAGATGGAGATGAGATGTGAGGAAGAAATGTTTTCCTGTGCGGGGGGTGAGGCAGTGGCCCAGGTTGCCCAGAGAAGCTGTGGATGCCCCATCCCTGGAGGGGTTCAAGGCCAGGCTGGATGAGGCTTTGGGCAACCTGGGCTAGTGGGAGGTGTCCCTGCCCACGGCGGGGGGTGGGACTCAATGATCTTTAAGGTCCCTTCCAACCCAAACCATCCTGTGATTCTGTGATTTCTGTCTGTGCCCATTTCTTTCCAGCCCCAGTTTCTTCATGACGTAGCCCCAGTTGCTCTGTTGTCCTCATCAATGGGGCACATGTGTGCTCCTGCCACAGCTGCTGTGTGAGAGATGATAAATTGCAGGAGCCCAGAGCAAGCGTGTGAGCCTTGCTGGAGCCCTGCTCTGGGGGTGGCGGTGGGCACAGAGGGGGTCTGTGCCCGGCCGAGCAGACGTGCAGGCTCCAGCGGGAGGTGGGAGAGTCCATTTGCAAGATGGAGCTACAACCAGTTCCCAACCCGCTGGTCCAGTCCTGCCTCCCCTGCACCCTCTGCTCCGGGGAGAGCTCAGCCTGAGCAGGCTCAGCCCCCCTCCAGACCTACCTGTGCTCAGATGCTGTTTCTGATCACTTTTGCCATTCCCAGGGAAAAAACTCCTGCCGTCCAACTGCTGAAGACACAATTACAGTAAAACCTGTCTTGGGGCTATTTTTCTTAAAAAGCCAATCCAAATTTTACAAGCTACAGCTGACATATATTAAGGGCTTAAACTAAACTTTCTGTGACATTTTGTTGATGTTATCCGGGCTGGTGCTGGGGGATGTAAGGAACAAGGAGAATTATTCCATCTGAGGGGTTTTCCTCTTACCTCATGGGCATAGGAACGTGCAGCGGAGCAACCCTGTGCCCAAGCAGCAGGTTTTCTGCTCTGAATTGTGCAAACCACCGAGTACAGAGTAAATCTGCATCCAGGAGAGCCAGCCTGTGTCACCTGTGGTTCATGCATTGCCTAGAAGTGTCCTCTGTCATTCTCTCCACAGTCACCAGTCTGGGCCAGCTGCCAGAGCTTTGCCAACACGGCAGAGGAAGATTAGACAGAGATTCCTCCTGCAACTTCATTTCTGCTCAGTTTGTATCACCCTTCATACCCCGGAGAGCCCAGCAGTGCCATCTATTCTATCTCACAGCAGAGAAATGCTTTGGAATTGTTTGTTCCTTGTCTCTGTAGCTGAAGCACAAAAGATCTCCTTATGTCATCCCAAAATCTGCTTTGCAAATACCTGGCCCCAGGAAGGATGGGGACCAGTGGCACTGGTGCTGATGGGGGTTTGGGTGGCCCAAGCACTGTTCTTTGCTCTGTGTTAACCCACTGAGCAGCTTTTGGAGAAGTCACACACCATTTCCCCTCTTCAATCTGTCTGGTTTAATTGGTTTGTAAACTCTAGTTTGTAGTTGAGGATTATTCTACAAGGTGCTCACACAGCATCCGGTGTGATCAAAACAATTCGCTTTTGCACGACACTTTCCATGAATTCACGTAAAGCTGATACATGAAGAAGTCAGCATCATGCCATTGCTTCTGACACACCAGAAAACCAAGGCCCTGGGTGGATAAAAGATTTTCCCTTTGTTTGGTGACAAAAGTTGAAAATAAAAGGTTCCAGCAAAACCTGGCTCTGCCCTTAAAGCAACAGGCTAATTAGGTACAAAAATTTATCTTCTAATAAAAACATGGTAGAAAAGCTGCACACGTGCATCAGAGCTGCTAAGTTACATGCTGGCTGGACGGATGCTGACTAAGGCGCTTCCATGGAGTGTGCGATATCCCCACCAGCTCCTTGGAAAACGCTGGCACGATCCGGTTCTGGAGAGTTCTGGAGCTGGTGGTGGTGTGGGAAGGGTCTCCTCGGCCAAACGCTCTCAATTTGGCTTTTGTGGGCTGTTTGGTCTCGGTGTGTTACTCCTGATACATGAACTGTGACAGATCTCAGCAGGTATTTGTTCAGGCGGGGATTTCAGAGAATACACCGCTGCGAAAGGTGTGGCTCATCAAAAAGCCAACGCACGTCAAAAGAATAGATAAACCGAAATACCTCGGAGAGGAGGAGGAGGAAATGAATGAGACAACCCCAACACCGTGATGTGCCCAAGCCCCAGCTGGCAATTCCCGGCAGCCGTGGGGGGAACGGCGAGTGGGGAACCCCAGCCTGGCTGGGGACAGGTACCCCTGGGCTTTGTCCCTTCTCTTTCTGTCCCATGGCCTCCGGAGGAGGGATGTGGGGTGTGCAGCTGTAAACTCTCCGGAGATGTGCCCGTCGGGTGGGAAGGTTGAGCTGCCATCATCCTGATCTAGCTGAGACACTAAAGGAACCGCGGGAAACGGGGATTGACAGGTTTAATCCAGAATTGCATTATCTTGTCTTACGGGTCTCTTTGGTGTCTGTACAGCAGATAAACCTCTGAACCCTTTAGTCTAGCAATTAAACTCAGGATTTCATCATTAAATCTTGTTGAGGGATAAAGCTGAGTCTGATTAACATTCTTGAGTGGAAGCCCTGGGGGGACGGACAAAAAATGGGGTGCTCCAGCCAGAGCCTCCCATGTGAACCCAGGCATCTCCATCGCCCTCCCCTCGCCCCGGGGCTGCCCGCGGGCCCGTGCGGGC